>JAWPHD010003057.1:0-230303 GCA_037043455.1 Cyrtodaria siliqua | reverse complement strand
TATCAATTCATCGAATTTGCTTATTTATGATCTGTTTTTATGTGTACTGGTCGGAGGCTTTGTCAGTGTCTTTCTATTAATGACATTTCGGACAAGTTCGAAAACTAGCTCTGTTGAACCAGTACCACCAGAGTTATGGCCCCTTGAATTATCGAAATATGGAAAATTCAGTCTTAGAAAAACTCTAGTATCTTCATTTTTATTTGATCTTTACTAAATTTTACCAGTGCCTTTATATCAGTGAAATGAATAAGTTCCAAAACCAGCCAGATCAGATTAATGACACCAGAGTTATGGCCCTTGTTTTGCTGAGAAATGCCATATTAAGCCTCGTGAACAGTCTAGCTCCTCTATATGTTGTATTTGATCTTTAAGAAACTTGGCCAGTTGTTGATGTTAATGAAAGCTTGGACAAGTTCGACAACCAGCTTCACGGGGGTCCAAAATGACTGCACCCCGGCGGGCGAACGTTTAAAGAAAGAGATTTTGCATGTTCTGCATAGAGATATATGGAAAAGTTTGAAACCTAGAAACTACAAATAGGCAGAGGTTTGATATTTTGAATTTACCATAAACTTGCGGTCCTCTACCAAGTATGTTGAAATGGTGACCCAGGGGTCACATGTTACAGATTGTATATTTGAGCACAAACTTGCATATGCATGTAACAGTGAATTTATCTGAATGATCTTTAGCTCACCTGAGCCAAAGGCAGAAAGTGAGCTATTGTGATCACTTTTCAGGGCCATCTTGGCCCTCTTGTTTCAGGCATGATCAAAGAAATACCTTTAACAAATTTGAATGCAAATAGCAGACAAATGAGAGAGACATTCGCAATAATGCTGTAGTGTTGAACAATTTCAAATGTGTGGTGATGTCACATTTATGATTAAACATTTATTATTTTTACCGAAAAAATATGTTTTGTTATTTCTGTTTTTGTCCAGAGACTTTTATTACATTTTCTTCTGCATGTTGTTAAATACAAGTTCTCATGTCACTTCCGTATATTTATGATATCTTGTATTAATTGTGAAGGACAACATATATAATAATAAAACTCTACCGTGTGGTTGCTGGGGTAGAATACAACCACTGCAATCTCACAAACACACCGACACATGCAGATTAATGCAAGGCCGTTTAATGTTATATTGTGAATCTAATGTACCAACCTGACCCTGGATATTGTCTCTTAGTACAAGCCCATACATTTACCTAATGTAAAAAACCGACCCAGGATATTGTCCCATAATACAAGCCCATACATGTACGTCATGTACAAACCTGACCCTGGATATTGTCATACATATATCTAATGTAGAAACCTGACCCTGATTATTGTCTCGTAATACAAGCCCATACAAATACCTAACGTACATATCTGACCCTGAATATTGTCCTTTAATACAGGCCCATATATATGACTTATGTAGAAACCTGACCCTGGATATTGTCCCCTAATACAACCCCGTACATGTACATAATGTACATACCTGACCCTGGATATTGTCCTTTAATAAAAGCCCAAACGTGTGCCTAATGTACATACCTGACCTAGATTTTGTCCCTTAATACAAGCCCATACATATACCTAATGTAAAAAACTGACCCTGAATATTGTCCTTTAATACAGGCCCATATATATCCGTTATGTACAAACATGACCCTGGATATTGTCTCATAATACAAGCCCATACATATACATTATGTACAAACCTGACCCTGGATATTGTCCCGTAATACAAGCCCATAAAATCTGACCCTGGATATTGTCCTTTAATACAGGCCCATATATATGACTTATGTAGAAACCTGACCCTGGATATTGTCCCATAATACAACCCCGTACATGTAATACATATACGTTATGTACAAACCTGACCCTGGATATTGTCCCGAAATACAACCCCATACATATACCTAATGTAGAAACCTGACCCTGATTATTGTCCCGTAATACAAGCCCATACAAATACCTAACGTACATATATTGTCCTTTAATACGACTTATGTAGAACCTGACCCTGGATATTGTCCCGTAATACAACCCCGTACATATACCTAATGTACATACCTGACACTGGATATTGTCCTTTAATAAAAGCCCATACATATACCTAATGTAAAAAAACTAACCCTGAATATTGTCCTTTAATACAGGCCCCTATATATACGTTATGTACAAACCTGACCCTGGATATTGTCCCGAAATACAACCCCATACATATATATAATGTACATATCTGACCCTAGATATTGTCCTTTAATAAAAGCCTATATATATATCTAATGTACATACCTGACCCTGAATACTGTCCTTTAATACAGGCCCATATATATACGTTATGTACAAACCTCACCCTGGATATTGCCCCGTAATACAACCCCGTACATGTACCTAATGTACATACCTGACCCTGGATATTGTCCTTTAATAAAAGTCCATATATATACCTAATGTACATACCTGTCCATGGATAGTGTCCCTTAATACAAACCCATACATATACCTAATGTAAAAAACTGACCCTGGATATTGTCCTTTAATACAGGCCCATGTAGAAACCTGACCCTGGATATTGTCCCATAATACAAGCCCATACATATACATTATGTACAAACCTGACCTTGGATACTGTCCCGTAATACAAGCCCATACATATACCTAATGTACAAACCTGACCCTGGATATTGTCCCGTAATACAAGCCCATACATATACCTAATGTACAAACCTGACCCTGGATATTGTCCCGTAATACAAGCCCATACATATACATTATGTACAAACCTGACCCTGGATATTGTCCCGTAATACAAGCCCATACATATACCTAATGTACAAACCTGACCCTGGATATTGTCCCGTAATACAAGCCCATACATATACCTTATGTACATACCTGTCCCTGAATATTGTCCTTTAATACAGACCCATACATATACAGTATGTACAAACCTGACCCTGGATATTGTCCCATAATACAAGCCCATACATATACATTATGTAAAAACCTGACCCTGGATATTGTCCCATAATACAAGCCCATACATATACATTATGTACAAACCTGACCCTGGATATTGTCCCGTAATACAAGCCCATACATATACCTAATGTACAAACCTGACCCTAGACATTGTCCCGTAATACAAGCCCATACATATACGTAATGTACAAACCTGACCCTGGATATTGTCCCGTAATACAAGCCCATACAGATACCAAATGTACATACCTGACCCTGGATATTGTCCCATAATACAAGGCCATACATATACATTATGTACAATCCTGACCCTGGATATTGTCCCGTAATACAAGCCCATACATATACCTAATGTACAAACCTGACCCTAGATATTGTCCCGTAATACAAGCCCAAACATATACCTAATGTACATACCTGACCCTGAAAATTGTCCTTAAATACAGACCCATACATATACATTATGTACAAACCTGACCCTGGATATTGTCCCATAATACAAGCCCATACATATACATTATGTAAAAACCTGACCCTGGATATTGTCCCATAATACAAGCCCATACATATATATTATGTACAAACCTGACCCTGGATATTGTCCCGTAATACAAGCCCATACATATACCTAATGTACAAACCTGACCCTGGACATTGTCCCGTAATACAAGCCCATACATATACGTAATGTACAAACCTGACCCTGGACATTGTCCCGTAATACAAGCCCATACATATACCAAATGTACATACCTGACCCTGGATATTGTCCCATAATACAAGGCCATACATATACATTATGTACAATCCTGACCCTGGGTATTGTCCCGTAATACAAGCCCATACATATACCTAATGTACATACCTGACCCTGGATATTGTCCCGTAATACAAGCCCATACATATACCTAATGTACATACCTGACCCTGAATATTGTCCTTAAATACAGACCCATACATATACATTATGTACAAACCTGACCCTGGATATTGTCCCATAATACAAGCCCATACATATACATTATGTAAAAACCTGACCCTGGATATTGTCCCATAATACAAGCCCATACATATACATTATGTACAAACCTGACCCTGGATATTGTCCCGTAATACAAGCCCATACATATACCTAATGTACAAACCTGACCCTGGACATTGTCCCGTAATACAAGCCCATACATATACGTAATGTACAAACCTGACCCTGGATATTGTCCCGTAATACAAGCCCATACATATACCAAATGTACATACCTGACCCTGGATATTGTCCCATAATACAAGGCCATACATATACATTATGTACAATCCTGACCCTGGGTATTGTCCCGTAATACAAGCCCATACATATACCTAATGTACAAACCTGACCCTGGATATTGTCCCGTAATACAAGCCCAAACATATACCTAATGTACATACCTGACCCTGAATATTGTCCTTAAATACAGACCCATACATATACATTATGTACAAACCTGACCCTGGATATTGTCCCATAATACAAGCCCATACATATACATTATGTAAAAACCTGACCCTGGATATTGTCCCATAATACAAGCCCATACATATACATTATGTACACACCTGACCCTGGATATTGTCCCGTAATACAAGCCCATACATATACATTATGTACAAACCTGACCCTGGATATTGTCCCGTAATACAAGCCCATACATATACCTAATGTACAAACAACCTGACCCTGGATATTGTCCCGTAATACAAGCCCATACATATACCTAATGTACAAACCTGACCCTGGATATTGTCCCGTAATACAAGCCCATACATATACCTAATGTACATACCTGACCCTGAATATTGTCCTTTAATACAGACCCATACATATACATTATGTACAAACCTGACCCTGGATATTGTCCCATAATACAAGCCCATACATATATATTATGTGCATACCTGACCCTGAATATTGTCCTTTAATACAGACCCATACATATACATTATGTACAAACCTGACCCTGGATATTGTCCCGTATTACAAGCCGATACATATACCTAATGTACAAACCTGACCCTGAATATTGTCCTTTAATACAAGCCCATACATATACATTATGTACAAACCTGACCCTGGATATTGTCCCGTAATACAAGCCCATACATATACCTAATGTACAAACCTAACCCTGGATATTGTCCCGTAATACAAGCCCATACATATACATTATGTACAAACCTGACCCTGGATATTGTCCCGTAATACAAGCCCATACATATACATTATGTACAAACCTGACCCTGGATATTGTCCCGTATTACAAGCCCATACATATACCTAATGTACAAACCTGACCCTTGATATTGTCCCGTAATACAAGCCTATACATATACCGAATGTACATACCTGACCCTGCATATTGTCCTTTAATACAGACCCATACATATACATTATGTACAAACCTGACCCTGGATATTGTCCCATAATACAAGCCCATACATATACATTATGTACATATCTGACCCTGAATATTGTCCTTTAATACAGACCCATACATATACATTATGTACAAACCTGACCCTGGATATTGTCCCGTAATACAAGCCCATACATATACATTATGTACAAACCTGACCCTGGATATTGTCCCGTATTACAAGCCCATACATGTACCTAATGTACAAACCTGTCCCTGGATATTGTCCCGTAATACAAGCCCATACATATACCAAATGTACATACCTGACCCTGGATATTGTCCCATAATACAAGGCCATACATATACATTATGTACAATCCTGACCCTGGATATTGTCCCGTAATACAAGCCCATACATATATATTATGTACTACCCTGACCCTGGATATTGTCCCGTAATACAAGCCCATACATATACATTATGTACAAACCTTACCCTGGATATTGTCCCATAATACAAGGACATACATATGCATTCTGTACAAACCTGACCCTGGATACTGTCCCGTATTACAAGCCCATACATATACCTAATGTACAAACCTGACCCTGGATATTGTCCCGTAATACAAGCCCATACAAATACCTAATGTACAAACCTGACCCTGGATATTGTCCCGTAATACAAGCCCATACATATACCTAATGTACAAACCTGACCCTGGATATTGTCCCGTAATACAAGCCCATACATATACCTAATGTAAAAAACTGACCCTGAATATTGTCCTTTAATACAGGCCCATATATATCCGTTATGTACAACATGACCCTGGATATTGTCCCATAATACAAGCCCATACATATACGTTATGTACAAACCTGACCCTGGATATTGTCCCGAAGTACAACCCCATACATATATCTAATGTAGAAACATGACCCTGATAATTGTCCCGTAATACACGCCCATACAAATACCTAACGTATATATCTGACCCTGGATATTGTCCTTTAATACAGGCCCATACATATCACTTATGTAGAAACCTGACCCTGGATATTGTCCCGTAATACAACCCCGTACATGTACCTAGTGTACATACCTGACCCCGGATAGTGTCCTTTAATAAAAGCCCATACACATACCTGATGAACAAACCTGACCCTGGATATTGTCTCTTAATACAAGCCCGTACATATATACCTTATGTACAACCCGGACCCGGACTTATGTCCCTTAATACAAGCCATACATATACCTAATGTACAAACCTGACCCTGGATATTGTCCTGTAATACAGGCCCATATATACGACTTATGTATAAACCTGACCCTGGATATTGTCTCTTAATAAAAGCCCATACATGTACCTAATGTACAAACCTGACCCTGAATATTGTCCTTTAATACATGCCCATATATATACGTTATGTACAAACCTGACCCTGGAGATTGTCCCAGAATACAAGCCCATCCATATTACTTATGTACAAACCTGACGCTGGATATTGTCCCGTAATACAACCCCATACATATATCTAATGTACACACTTCACCCTGACTATTGTTCCTCAATACAAGCCCATGCATATACCTGATGTACAAACCTGACCCTGGATATAGTCCTTTAATACACGCCCATATATACTACTTATGTATAAATCTGACCCTGAATATTGTCTCTTAATACAAGCCAATGCATGTACCAAACGTTCAAACCTGACCCTGGATATTGTCCTTTAAAACAGGCCCATATATACGACTTATGTATAAACCTGACCCTGGATATTGTCTCTTGATTAAAGGTCATACATATTACCTATGTACAAACCTGACCCTGACTAATGTCCTGTAATACAAGACCATACATATACCTAATGTACAAACCTGACCCTGGATATTGTCCTTTAATACAAGCCCATATATATACTTTATGTACACACCTGACCCTAGATATTCTCCTTTATTACAGGCCCATATATATACCTTATGTACAAACCTGACTCTAACTATTGTCACGTAATACAAGTCCATACATATATATAATGTACACACCTGACCCTAGATATTCTCCTTTGATACATGCCCATATATATACCTTATGTACAAACCGGACTCTAACTATTGTCACATAATACGAGCCCATGTACACACCTGACCCTACATATTCTCCTTTAATACAGGTCCATATATACATACCTTATGTACCTTATGTACAAACCTGACTCTAACTATTGTCACATGATACAAGCCCATACTTATACATAATGTACACATCTGACCTTTAATACAGGCCCATGTACAACCCTGACCCTGGATATTGTCTCTTAATTAAAGCCAATACATATTTCGACCTATTACTTATACAAACCTGACCCTGAATATTATCCCGTAATACAACCCCATACATATATCTAATGTAGAACCCTGACTATGTTCCCGTAATACACGCCCATACATGAATCAGTTTACAATACATTCCACATTTTATAATATTAATTGTCATAATAAAACTGTTGGAAGGATTCTTCACATAAATGGGATAATTTGTTACAATACAAATATAACAAAACAAATGCAACGCATTCTGCTTCTTTCACGCCCCGTCAAAGAATCCTCTTCGACCAACCTACGCCGCTCAGTACTGGTATACTTTGATTTTTCGTTTAAAATAAAGTTCTGAAAGTGTATCAACTCGCTCTGCTCATAGCTCCGCCTTCGACCGCCCCCTACTGTGGATATTGTCGTCAAATTGGCCTAAGGTATTGTCATCGTATGCCTACCGTGCGTTAGAGAGCATTACAAGATAGATGAACTGTTCGCTGCTACCATGTGTAATTATAAGATTGCGTTATCAAAGTGTAAAACTCAAAGAAACTGTTCATTGCTACCTTACCATGCGCAATTATGAAAACCATATACGATAAGGCACATGAACTGGTCACTTTTAATTTTTGCCTTCTATTATTATAATTGTATAGACAATTATAATAATAGAAGGCAAACATTAAAAGTGACCAGTTCCTGTGCGATAAGGATTGACAACAGTGGTACCGCCTTGGAACGGTCAGTGGCAAAAGTGACCACCGGGGAGTTTTAACCGGTTCAATGGTGCACCAAACCTCACACTTACCCTGTCATCATCCCCAAACAACAGGACAGTGTAAAAATAATCCCCACCGAGTTAACCCCTAACATTTGAGAAAGCGTAGCTAACTCATAAGTGTTATAAGACCCTCTCAACCCTTTCTTTAATTCTAACTAGTAAAATGATTCAAAGTATTTTACTATACATCAACACCGCGAGACAGAATACCTTACTCGTACAGGACCTACTCGACAGTAAGCCTTGGGTTTATTGTTCATTGTATAGGCGATGGACATTGTATGATGTTTATGCTGAATAAAATAATTGAAAATTTAATTGAATTTATATAATATACTATAGTATTATCGATACTGTTTGCGTCTGTGGTTAAATTTGTAAGCCACTTGAAATTAATATATACTAGTCAAAATTCCTAAGAACACACCTACGAATATGTCAGTAATATCCTCATTGTTGTGTGTATTTCACGTTTGATTAGAGATACGGTGGAACTGCAACATAACGAGTTTAAATCGACTGCTCTGATTACATGAAACCTGTTAAAGCTTTCAAATCGATAATTTGAAATAATTTATAACACCTATACAACTGGGTAGACTTACAATTGTGTTTGAATTAGTGCAGCTTTCGATGTTCCTAATTCTAAAATTTGCCAACTAAAATTAATTTGACTTCACCTTTTACTAGCACTACCACTACAAATGCATTTGCAAAGGAAATTTTCGAAATATTTTGAATTACAGTTACTTGAGTTTCGAACACTATTCAATTAAAAGGGAGGTACTTTAGGAGTATCCATGTTTCATTTTATTATAGACGGAACATCTCCAACAAATGGGTCAAACTTTTATGTTTTATTTTTAATATTATTTCCTACCAATTTTAAGAAGTTTATACCTTTAAGCGGACTTTAATTCATGTTAAGTGTTTTATCAGCACAGTTTATGTTTTCGTATAAATGAGGGTAACTCTCACAAGATTTAGCAATTTAAACAAAAAATAAATATTTTACAAACAAAATACTTATGACACACCTATTCTTAAATATATCTAAACTAAGAACATTAATTAAGATACAAACGTGAGTAATTACCCAGCAAGCAAGGGTAAATGGGACCCATATGGGCTATATCCGGGCACGCCCATGTGGGATTACCCATATGGGTCCTATATGGGTCCCACATTCAGCAAGCCCATGTGGGATTACACATATGGGTCCTATATGGGTCCCACATTCAGAAAGCAAGGGTAAATGGGACCCATATGGGCTATATCTGGGCACGCCCATGTGGGATTACTTATATGGGCCCTATATGGGTCCCATATGCTTTGTTAGCTGCTTTGACCCATATGGGCTGCCCACATGGGACCCAGGTTAATCCCGGTTGCACTTTTGGTATGGGGCCCATGTGGGCAGCCCATATTGGGCCCGTATGGAAAACAACATTGGACCCATATGGGTCCCATATGCTTTGCTAGCTGGGTATGAATTTTGTTCAGTGTATACCACGCAATTTAAGTAGATAGATACTTTATTCATACAAAATTGTATACACATTATCCATTATACATCAGTTCATTTCTTTTTTTTAAACTTTTGAAGATAACTATTATTCTATATACCACGCAATTTAAGTATGTATACAGGCTTTGATTCCGATCCGATCTTAGGTTTACCGCCACTAATTACATGTAAGCCTCCGAGGTGTAGTCGAATGTAGTTCCTATAATAAAAAGTAATCCCTCCTTTTTTGATGGAAATGGGCATTATAAGTAGGGGAAAACTGCCCATTTCTATTCAGTTTTGTGGGTGTATGCATAAGAAGCTTTAGTGGATCACTGATGAACATTTTCGAAATTTCGACTCTATGCTTACACTTTGTGAGCAATGAAAACAGTCAATCAATGAAAACAGCTGTACTCTTGACCTGTTTAGTAAACAAACAAGAACTTTCTTATATGTATTGTGACCCCACCATTTCTGGTGATTTTTCAAATGGAAAATTAGTTTTCTATATGAACATTACACTGCTGCATTATCCATACTTGAGTTGAATTTGCAGCAAATCATTAATAAGTGACACTTTAACATTGGTGTCTATGGGGGAAATAATTAGTGGTTTCATACCTCTTATTCTCAATTTCAGAGGCCGCTGTCCCGGCATATTGACCGACTTTATTTTGCCCCACACAGACGTTTCGGTCCTAAACAGAATACTCTCCGATAATCTAAAAGGAACCGAGCTTAAGATTGCTTGTTCGTATGGTATTTTATGACCTAGACCTACCTAAACTCATAAACGTTATTGTTAAAACAGAAATAGGAGCTAATTAAGATCGAATCGTGGAAGAAGACTTTAGACTTCTTTGGTGAACACTTTTGACATTGGGTCCGAACTTATTCGGGCCGAAACGTTTTACAATTTTTGAGATGACCCCTACACGGAAGCGGAAGTAAACCAAAATATTGTTACTGAAACGTTTGGATTTTAATTTAAGCACATGTAAAGCGTCTCTGAGTTGACAGGGAGCCGCTTTGACACGACGAAAGCAACAGCCATTTTAACAGTGTGTGTTTATTTTAGCAAATATGGCATCGCCTGGAATTCTCCCCGCATATCAGAGATACGTAAATGGAGTACCTATATCCACAGGAAGAAAATCTCTTCGGATGCGAGAAAAATACATCGTTTTAATGGTGTTTTTGACGTTCGGTACTGTTTGCTTTGGTGCGTTTTTTTTCTTGCCAGAGTTGCGGGACAAAGTGAGCATGACAGAAATGAAACGACAGTTACAGATCGCGGATGATATATTTGTACCAGGTGCCCATGGCGACGTAGTTAAAGGACATGTTGATAACCATGGAGACACAGTTGATATTCATAAAGTCGGCGACAAAGCAGCGTTACAGGGGAAAATTGCAGAGGAATGGGCAAAAGAAAAAGCACTGGAAGCTTTGGGTAAAAAGCTTGATATGAAGAAAAATGACACATTAAAATTTAAAGGTGAAATTCAAAAAGAAAAAGAAAAGATTTTGCTAGATAAAAAGCAGAAAGAGGTAGAAATGGAACAAGAAAAACAGAAAGCAGCTGTTGAGCAGGTCCATTTAGAACATGAAGGTGGTGCTGGAACACAGGGGGGAGAACCAAAAGATCCTGAAGTGAGAGAAAAAAGGAATAAAGTCAAAGAGGTTAGTAGCTCTGTTAAACAAAATAAATAGAGGTATATTGAATATATTCAATATATACATGTATGTTGGAGCCTAATATACACCAGGTCATTTGCATACTTTCCTCTCAATGCAGAGGTCCTCTCGATCCAGAGGTCCCATGTTTGATTCCCGGTGGAGTCCGATGCCGGGTTTACAAAGGCACTGTCTTAGAACCTTATTTAGACAAGGTACAGTGAAAGTACAGACCCAGTTGCGTTCAAGTACCCCAAAAATGCATTCTGTTTGCGTTTCATTTGCGCTCCGTTTGCATTCCTTTTGTATTTCATTTTAAATCATTCGCGTTTTTGAATGCATTCAGTGTTTATAAACGAAACTATACGTTCATTTAAATGCACGGAACGAATGCAACATAATATGTGCGTTTAAATGCACAAACGGAGAAAATGCATTTGCGTTCGTTCAGTGTTTACCAATCGCAACATTTCTGACGATTAAACTATGCATGATATCCAGTCATGCAAATCTTATCATGAGTCGGCGATTAATGTTTGTGATCATATTGAAGAATGTGTCCTTTTGTTGACATTATTTGGTGGTGCACATTGGTGATTATTCTGTTTTCTTCCGGGGTTTTGTCATTTTCATCAAAAAATTAACATACTTGACACTATATAAAATATGCCGTCTGATTTTATCAACATTATTCCAGTTCTATATTGAAATAATATAAAGTTTGTGCTGCACAATAAATACATTTCCTATTTTAAATCAGTAAAAATGAAAGTGTGTAATCGTCCTTAAAAAACACCATTTAGGCATTTTTCTTTATATTAAAATACTGCAAAACGCACTTCGTTTAAATCGAGACTTCAATTATTTACTCAAAAGGATAATATTGAAAGGTATCAGAAATAGCGAAATGCATTTGCGTTCGTTCCGTTCGTTTTCAGCGTTTAGCATTTTTAAAAATGCATTTGCTTTCATTTTTTAAAACACTGAAAACGAACGCAACGAACGAAATGCATTTTTAAAATATAGATCGTGCAACGTTCGTTCTGCGTTCATTTTTCGTTCGTTCTGAATTTATTTGGGGTACTTGAACGCAACTGGGTCTGTATGCCATTCTTCAGAGGGGATGTAAAGCTATCAGTTCCATGTGCGGGGATAGCCAACCCTTGTGCATGTTTGAGATCTTGCTAACTTCTGTGTTAATCAATGATATAATAAGCCATTCCTGGGAAATGAGGCTACTGTGATTAACTGATTATCCAAATTGTGTGTGTGCAGTAGAAGAAATAAATGCTTATTCAAAATACTTCTTGCTTGTTGGATATTTTGCAGGGATAAAGTATACATGTACAGGTAGGAGACAAAGGTTTATAAAATCTCTAGTTTATCGATTTATGTTGTCGCGCTGGAACACTGCCATTTACTATTTTATCGATACAGGTAAATCGATCGTAAGCTCGTTACATTTGAAAAGTTAAAATTTCAGCCAACATCTCAAAATAGGCAGTTATTACAGCCTCTTTTTTTACGGCTTTCTGTTATAATCATTATCAACATCATGAAATTACCTTCTTGACAAAGATAAATATGTCTTACTATTCACTTTTTGTTATTATTAATGCCTATTCTAATACAGCCGCACTATATAGCCTAGTTTAAAATATCTCATTATATTCAACGATATATCACTGTAACGTTTGCAACGTTAGGAGAATAAGCAAGTCAATGCGAAAGATATCACTGTAACGTTTGCAACGTTGGGAGAGTAAGCAAAGCAATGCGAAAGATTTCAGATGTGTGCGTTATTTTCACATTTTAGGGGTATTAGAATAGAAATAGAACATCTTTTATGGTGAATTACCTTGTAATATATCACGGTTTGTCGTTCGGGCTCGTGAAAGTATTGTTTACAATTGAACTCCAAACAGTGATATATTACACGATAAATTCACCGTAAATAATGTTCTATTTCTTATATATAACCCGTACTTCGTATCTCGTTTGCAATAGCTATACACCATTTTTTTTTTAAAAATTTCAGCTGATATCTCAAAATTACAGCTCATCACCTCTTTTTAGGCTTTGTCTTATAATCACCACCGTGAACTTACCTTCTTGACAAAGATAAATATGTCTACTGTTCACTTTTTGTTATTACTAATGCCTAATATAACTCGTAGTCTCATCAGTCAGAGCTCTAACCTTAAACAGTTATGTTTTTCATAACCTGTGACTGTTATTTAAAGAAGACCTAAAACTCGTATAGTAACCAGAATCAGTTACTACCACAACATCACTCCAGTTTAGATGCATTCTATCTTCTGTACAGGAATTTTCCTACATATATGACAATTTTCTCCAGGTAGGGTGATTATTCAACTTTACAACCATGCAATAAAATTCTATGAGCATCGAAGAAAATCCAATGCGCAAGGCCTCTCAGTTACCTACTGTTATGCAACAAAATTCATTTAAAATCATTTTGTAGACTCCAACATGATAATTATTGAACAACTGCTAATTAATGGGATCTGGATGAAGATTTATTTATCCTTGATAATAAGTATTCAGACATAAATAAACACAGCGCATTTGGCAACTATTTCAATTCATTAGCAGATGATCTTAGTAACTGATTTAGGTTACAAATGGTTACTAGGGAAAAGTAACTGCTACTCTAAACCAAAGAGAGATAATAATTTGGCATTTTAATAACTTCCAGCAGTTATAAAACTTGTAACTGTTTAAAGCAGAAATTGGTCCTAAATCAACAAATCCGCTTTTGATATGTTTTTAAGTATTAAATACCATTATAAATACGATTATTACTATGCCATTGATGTATTTTCAGTAAAAATATGTTTTTAAAGATAAAAATCGAACAGACGAACAGGCATTGCTAAAATTTCAAAAAAAATCTAAGGGGAAAAACTCTTAAGCGAATTACCGGAAATGACGTCATTGGGAACAAACTATTTTTTGTTTACATTGGGACTGAACGCAAAACAGTATACCTTGTGTGAAAATGCGAGAATTAAGCGATCATGATACCGAGTCAGAGGAAATGCCCGTGATAAGACGGTTACACAATGTGCAACCTTACGATTTTGAGTCAGAATACGTGTCTGAGGACGAAAATACATCGGAATCATCAACTGATAATGAAGTCGAACGCGGTGCAAATGGAGAGCTTGTAAAGACTATCGTGTCATGTCATTCGTTACGTTCAGCGGTTCATTACACTATTCACTAATCTAACAAAATAGTGTCTTTATACATTGACAGCAACAACAAACAAAAAACAACGTAAACATCGTTTTCATCGAAATCTGACAGTAAGTCACCCGCAACGCTGCAATATCTTGGTACATACACAATAACCGCGAAATGTAGTATGTTCCGAATGAATGGACCTGGTCTAAATACGAGCTTCAGAGTTTTTTTGCCGATAAGTAGACATGGAATAAATATATTTATTAGATATTGTCCATAATTGATAAAAAAAATTAATGAAAACAATAATAAATGAAACATATAATTTCTATATTATTATATATTTGCCATATAAGTCGCCATTAACACCAAACACTCTAGGAGCGGTGTTTGTAATATGACACGCTCTCTAGTCTCGACTGCCCCCAAATATCAATACAGACTAATCAAATACTGCGGTGCACTATTGAAGTACAGCCTAATTAGGGTACATACGTCGGTATATGACAAAAGCACGCACCATTTAGGGAAACCTAGTTTTATGATATATTTCCTGTTTATTGCAATTACTTGAGCGGTGTTATACCGCCGAGGGCAGACGCGTATTGCACAAGACGGCTATATCACATGATATGCGAGCTCTAATTGTCGCGCACAAAGACAGAAAAATACTATGATTTAAATAATATAGCCAAATGTATTATGAGCACGATATAGACAGTTAGTAAGTATACTTACTCTTGTATACTTACTCCTGATATACAGATCGAAAACAGACCAAACATATGCAATTACCATAATATAAAGTATATTATTTTATTATACTTGTTTTACTTATTGCACGAGCTAAGAGGCGTTATTGTTGTTGTTTTGCCATAAAACATTACTGAATTAATATAAAAGCTAGTAATATTATTAATTTTCTGCCTTGTAATAGATATCCATGAAACATTTTGTATTTTTTTTTCAAATCCATAGACCTATATATGTTGATAATATATATTTATAACACTATTGGCAGAAGGGGTTTATAATTTAAAATTATTAAAATTAAAATTTGGGAACAAAGACACAGTGTTTATTTCACCGGATTCATTTGAATTTATATGCTGAACGTTCTTAGCAATATTTTAAAAAATGACGGCTACATATTATTAACGCCGTCAACTCTTCATTGATTCACGTAAAGACGCATGCTTCTAATTCAACAGCTAAACATTCACGGTGTATATAAAGATCTAAGACTATACACCTTTCTTCAAATTATCATACGTATACCCGATGAGGTGCTAAGATAATTGAACATACATTTCAATCTTACTTCATGTATGAATTTCCTCCTCAACGCCGGTCGAATAGGCGAATACAACTTGCTTGGAGACGGCGGGGTAATGCACTTCTCATTTTTATAGTCAAATATCGTTGGTACCGCTGTTGATTTTAATATGCATGGCCTTTTGTTCTCCAAATTCAAAGATAATGAAACCAAAGGATGGACTTCCCACGGAATCAACTCAAAATGTTTGCTACAAACTCGCGCGTCGTTCGTAGGTTCCCACTTTCTCGACGAGTGGGGCGATTTTCTTCGGTAACGGTCTAACCACACTTCAGATCTTAATATATCATTATCTCGATTAGGGAAACGAAAGAAACTTAGGTTATTATCTTGTCCTTCTTTATGCAAACGTTTTCACCCAGCAACAGCACACGGCATTTTTAACAAGTACCATAAAATGTAATCCTACATAGACAATACTATACAACTCAATGCGACACGGCTAATCGTTTGGTACCAATGACGTCACAGGATCACGTGACACTTACCAGGGCGAAACTCGAAGCGTGTGCGCTATGAGATAAAATTGGCTACTGTGAGAAAACGGGACAACCAATAAGTGTAAGATTTGAACAGATTGTATATTATATATATATATTTCCGAATATATACTCAAAAGACACGCCATATATCACCTTTAAGGTTAGAACTCTGACTGCTCATATCTCGTAGTTTGCAATAGCTATACACTGTTAACCATGGCAGAGGATCTGCCATTTTGGACTTTTCCTATCTGCCTCAATACAAACTAGGTCAAGTTTAAAACCAAAATATCAGCTCACAATTGCATGAACAATATCAGAATAATGACATATTGTCAATTGAAGTTATATTTACAATGTTGTTGTGTTAACTTTAAAGTTTGTAGCCAGTATCGTAGAAGAAACATTTTCTGAAAATGTCATATGTAGCGGATTTGGGGAAACCTGCCCGCTAATTTTAGCTCCTGGCAGAAAAGATGCTTGTGATGTCAGGGTTTCCCCCAGGGTCATAAGGCATGTCGCATGCAACATGCCTTCCTGGAAAAGAAAGGAAAAACAACATGCCTTCATCAGAGCAACATGCCTTATGATTTTCTTAATTTGCATGAATAACAGATTTAAAAGAAGAAAAATAGAATTTGAATTTCTAGGGTGATTCTTGTTCCTTTTGCACCAAAATCATAAAAGTATGTTATTTTGTCATTTTCCCATTAATAGGCACTATTTTTATTCAAGCCCAGTTTGGTAAATGCAGTGCTCAAAGAAAATTATTTTAAGAGACAGGCCCAGGGCTTGTTGCTTCTGAAAATGGACAGGCCCCGATTTGAAATGGACAGGCCCTGATTTGAAATGGATAGGCCCTGATTTAAAATGGAAAGGTCCAATATTTCTTTCTTATTGGAAATGTGTCTTTATTCACTTTTATAGCACACATTAATTTTGTTACGTATGTATTAATCAAGCTCAGAACCTCCACTGACTATATTTTTCTTTTTGCTACCACTTTATGCTCCCTGGTCAGCGGACTTATTTACCATTTCGTTTAAAATATGTTAGAATAGAATATTACATAGTAATTTATAACCAATGCAAAGGAGAGTACTAGCACTTTTGCCAAACGATAATAATCAGAGCCGACTTGGTGAAACTGGAGCTAAACTTGGAGCCAAATTTTTAATCGGGTTTTATGAGACTATCAGAGCCTCCTCTGGCTATACTTTTTCTTTTTGTCATCACTTTCTCCAAGAAAAGAATTAGGAGCCTAGACTAAGAATTCATTTAAAAGTAGGATTCCAGGAACTCCTTACACCTTAAATAATGATTAGAAATATACTTTATATCTGTATTTATACATATACAGTATATATATTTTTCTTTCCACCAACATGTATTTGTAAACGACAGTTTTTCTTATTTGATTATGTAAAAAAAATAAAAAAAATGACACCGCACTTTTACGGCCCGAACATTTCACAAACATTCAATCGAAATACCATCAATAACGAATTTTTTCATGCATTAGTGTGTTTTTAATGACAAAAACGGTATTTCTTATCACAATGGAAAGAAAACACCACCCTAATAGCAGAATAATGAGTTTTATGTCAACAATTGTCGACCTCAAAGTTGTGACAAACTGCCGACACGAAGCCAGGCAAAATATTCAAACTTCTTATTGTTTCAATGTGTGTATAACACATTTTAATTACTTTATTGCAAGTGTTTTCACAGTTCACAATACACATGGGAGTATTTTGTCTTGAGGAACTTGATCTTGAGATCCAGTAAAACTGATTTTTTTGGGGGATAATTTTTTTAGACAGGCCCGACGGGCTCCTCGTCTGCAAAATGAGACAGGCCCGGAATGGATTTCGAGGAGCCCCGGGCGTCGGGCTATCCTATTTCTTGAGCACTGAAATGTAATGTCAGAACAACATGCCTTCAAACTTTTCTGAGGAAACCCTGGATGTAATGGTGTTTTCTTTAGATAACCAATCAAATTTATTATTCAAATTAGATGCTAATGTTAGATGGTACTATGGGTAATATAAAAATATAAACTTTGGAGCTCAGTTTTACCAAGAAATAATTTGACGTTTATCAGCGTTGTGTATACACAGATAAATGCACCAAATCTGGCAGATAAAAACCCAACATGTTAAAAGTTCAAACTGCTATAACGGAAGTAGTCATTTTCACGCAGTAGTGAAACACGCGCGACAACAAAAAATGGCAAAACGATCCAGGTCTCCTCCCTTTATACTTTACTCCCTGATATTTTGTCATCAAAAACATCTGTCTGCTCTCTCTAAATTCTTAAATAGATTGATCCTTCAAAATGTCCCCTCTCTTATAAAGGACCAGATATATATAGTTGTTAACTTTTGTAGTATATACTTGAATAAAGCTAGTTTTAAATTCCAGTAAAAGTCTAGAATGTATTACTAATGGATCATTTAGGAAGACTTGATTCACATGAATGGGGATTTACATAGTCATGACGTCAACACATCTTATTAGGTCACATTAGGACAGCAGCCTCAGAGGGAGATGAGAACTGGTGAAGGATGAAGTTTTCTATCAGACATGCCTCTGCCATGGAGCAACACACTTGGCGTTACTGAGCCGGTTAGAGTCTGTTTCTCTAAATCTGATATAAAAAAAGAATGTCAAGTCCTTATCCACTGAGCTGCTGAATACATACCCTTACTGACTGGAGCTGCTGAATACATACCCTTACTGACTGGAGCTGCTGAATACATACCCTTACTGACTGGAGCTGCTGAATACATACCCTTACTGACTGGAGCTGCTGAATACATACCCTTACTGACTGGAGCTGCTGAATACATACCCTTACTGACTGGAGCTGCTGAATACATACCCTTACTGACTGGAGCTGCTGAATACATACCCTTACTGACTGGATAAAACAGTTAAATGTGCAAATTTAAAAAGAAAAAGAAAAGAAACAAATTGTTATTTGATATACACTGTACATGTAACAATCATGTCTTTATCTGTAGATAATTTTCCCTTTCTTGCTTGCAGATGATGATGCACGCCTGGGGGAGCTATGAGAAGCATGCATGGGGAGCCAATGAATTACGACCAATTAGTAAGGCGGGTCATAGTGCCAGTATATTTGGCTCGTCAACTCTGGGCGCCACAATCGTTGATGCGCTGGACACACTGTACATAATGGGTTTCCATGATGAATTCAAGAAAGGAAGGGATTGGGTAGCATCCAGCTTTAAATTTCAAGGAGTAAGTATTATAATATATATTGATTTTTTAGCTGGAACTGCTGGATGGATTTTTTTCCTTGAAACTTTACAGGAATTTTGCCCATGATGTCTAGTCGATCCTAGCAAAAGTTCATGTTGATGTCAAGTCCAAAATGGCTAAAAATAGATTAAAAGAAAAAGGTTTGTAGCACCTACATGTACTTCTTGAAAACTACAAGCGATATTAATATGGTCCTTACTGAAAATTATTTTGATTCAACATTCAACATGGCTGCCAGTGGCCATCTTTGTTTACATAGACATATATACTGAAAGGAAAAAGAAACGCAGGGTGCGTATTTCCGCTATATATTGCATATACTGCACACTTATATTCCAAGGAAATCCCAAGATGTTTTGTAAAAAAAAAAGTGCAGTTAGTTAGAGAAAGGACACAACTGTGATGTTGTAGACGTTTTAATCACAGTAAACATTGTAACAAGAAATTCATAAATGCTGAAGTTCCTCTTTGAAAAATTGAGCCAGTTCAGTACTGTATTTAATGTTAAGTGATTGCAACATTTAAAGCCTAAGTTTGCTCACCTGCTTGAGCCAAATGCACATTCTGACAATAATGAAACTTTAAAGGGATAACCATTGGTGTGTTCAGTGCTGTTTAAACCTTCTTTCTTAAAGGACAGGCCTAATGTCGCCCTGTACCATTCGATTAGCAGTAGCATATTAAACCTATAATATATAGCGGAAATACGCACCCTGTGTTTCTTTTTCCTTTCAGTATAGTAAAAACTTGTAGCGACTACTCCTCTGAAACTACTTGACAGATTTTCATGAAACTTCACAGGAACGCTGATCTAGCTATCAAAACCTATCAGTAGAGCTTCAAGGTCTTTGAACTATTTCAAAATTAAATGTTTTTTTCCGGCCATGTTAGTAACCGACAAAAATTTGCTAGATGATCTCACTGATCATCATTATTTTGTGTACACGTACACGTAAATCAGCATCGAGTGAGTTTGATAAAATGTGACAGTCTGTCTTGTGCGCGCTAAAACTGGAAGCTAATTAGAATAAAATATGACCTTGACGATGGTGTTGTTAATAATGCGTGCGATGTTGATGTTGTCAAACAACTTGTAAAACAGACCAGAGAACCAAAAGTTTCAACTGTCAGTTTAATATTATTTTATCCTTGGAATGATTTTCTTATCTTGAAAGCAGATTCACACAATTTTGCCAGCTGTTGCAATTTCAACTCACATTTTCAAATCCAGAACTTGCAAAATGCGACTTGCAAGTTCTAAATTGAAGCCCTGTTAATATTGAAAGGGTAAATTACTCTCAAGTTCTAAATTGTACAATTCTGCCAATGAGATCTTGTTTGTCCGGGTACGTTTCTGTGTAGTACGTTTCTGTATATTAAATGTACCCCACATACATTTCTGTAGTACCCGATAAGACAATGACTCCATCAGCCTAAATAACATCATACTGCATTTTTTTCACCCTTTTGGGAATGGTACAGGTACCCATCAGCATTTGATTTGCCTTAAAATTGGATTTTTTTCACTCACAAAAGCATATTGTAGGCTAAAATACTTACCATGTATACATTCTCTCCCATTTACCCTCACATAAAAGAATATAATTCTCCCCTTCTTCCGTTTAAAGTAGATATCTTATATGGAAAGGAAGCTTGGGATTACATTTGGGGTCACTGTTACTAAAAATAGAAAAATAGTTTCCGTACCATAACTTAAATAAGGAATGAGATACTGGAATGAAACTTGCTGTGTAGGTAGATTATATGAAAAGGAAGTTTGGGATTGCATTTGGGGTCAGGGTCAAGGTCACTGTTACTAAAAATAGAAAAACATTTTATCTCGATAGCTTTAGTTGGGGAATGAGATATTGGAATGAAACTTGCTCATGCTTTGTAGGTACCTTATATGTAAAGGAAGCTTAGGATTGCTTTTGGGGTCACTGAGATCAAGTTAAAGGTCACTGTTACTAAAAATAGAAAAAATGTTCCTGCTTGGAAACCTGGTTTTCGTGGAATGTCCATGTTTCTTGTTGATTTGACTATTATACTCCGTCAAAAGGATCATACCCTCCAACAGAGACTTCATTATAACATTTATTTTATAAGATTAGGTAAGACAGTCATATTATTTTCCCAATTCTGCATTTTTCTGCATATTTAGCACCTACATAACATTTTAACTATCAGTTACAAAGACAAAAAAATACATGGTTAATAATTTCTAAAATGTTTTTACCACATAACATGGCGTCTGGGAGTGCAGTAAAGCCATGACTTATTTCTCGTAATACACGTGTATTGCAGATGCAAATGAGGACCGAATCACTGTGTTTGTATACGTTAAAACTGTTAATTCCAATTGTTTTCATGGTATATCATACGGTACGTTCAGACGCCTTAATTATTTATCATTATTTGAAATCTTACTTCATAAAAAATTGTTAAGTCTGGTTTAGGGTGTCGCATTATTTGTAAGGCGAACGCATTTACAACCGCGTAACATAGCGATGTCGTGTAAACAACAAAACGACGTCTGATTTGCCTTACAAATTGCCACCGTATATAAGGAAAATTGACAACATTAAAGTGAAACTATCACGTCGTAGGTGGGTTATGTGATAAACAAAATCTTACATTCGTGACTGTGTGTTAGTGACTGTGTGTTATTGACTTTAATAAACTCGTTGGATAAAAAGATAGGATACTCGGCATTATATATCATTTTATCTAACTCGTTTATTAAAATCGGTAATAAACAGTCACTCATGTAAGATCCTTTATGACAATTATTATTTTCTACCTTATGCCTAATTTATGATAATATCATTTGCACAAAATTTCTCTTATCGTTGGCAAAGACAGCTAACATTCTTCCCCATATAGTAAAAGCCTTCAGCGGGTGGGTATTTGTTAGCCTTTGGCTTACAGTTCTAGATGCCTTTGGCTTACAGTTATAGTTTTTTTAGGATTGGGAAATCTTAACTCTCCTATTGGGAAAAAAACATACTGTTTGCCATTGGGATTGGTATCATTTTCGGTACCACTTTTGTCAGGGTAAAAAAACACGGTCTTAATTGTTGAAACTCTCAGAGCCCTGAATACACCCCTATTCAATTTATTATCAAGTCATCTTCAGAGTCCTTTAATTGTATCTTCACATATTCTAGTACACATAAAATGATTTGTATGCCCCCGAAGGGTGGCATATAGTAGTCGCACTGTCTGTCCGTTCGCGTGTACAATCGTGTCCGCTTCATAACTCTGACAATAATGGACGGATTTTCAAATAACTTTGCACAATTGCTCACCACAACAAGATGACGTGTCGCACACAAAATCCAGGTCCGTGGCTCCAAGGTCAAGGTTACACTTAGAGGTCAAAGGTCAAAATCCGTTTGTCTGTACAATCGTGTCCGCTTCATAACTCTGACATTCATGGACAGATTTTCAAATAAGTTGGCACAATTGCTCACCACAACTAGACAATGTGTCATGCACAAAACCCAGGTCCGTGGCTCCAAGGTCAAGGTCAAAGAGGTCAAATTTTGTCCAGTCAATAACTCTGACATTCCTGGACAGATATTCAAATAACTTGGCACAGGTGCTTAGCACAACCAGACGACATACGCGCACAAAATCCAGGTCTGTCGCTCCAAGATCAAGGTCACAATTAGAGGACAAAGGTCAAATCATGTCCGGTCAATAACTCTGGCATTTCTTGACGGATTTGGAATTAACTTGGCACAAGTGCTAACCACAACACCATATTGTGTCGCGCACAAAATCCAGGTCAGTGGCTCTAAGGTCAAGGTCACACATAGGTCAGAGGAAAAAGTGTGTCCGGTCAATAACTCTGGCATTACTGGACGGATTTTCAAATTACTTGGCACAAGTGCTAACCACAATAAGACCATGTGTCGAGCACAAATCCAGGTCTGTGGCCCAAAGGTCAAGGTCACACTTAGAGGTCAAAGGTCAAATTGTGTCAGACTAAAACTCTGGCATTCCAGGACCGATTTGCAAATAACTTGTTTTAATTATTATTATTATTATTTATTTTTTTAAATTTTGGGGGGCATTTGTCACTTACTGTGACATTTCTTGTTTTTTTATATAAAACTTTGGCCTAGGTTTTATTTAAACCTCAATATGTCTGTCATACAAATGATGGTAAATATATATGTATATGATATGTTTGCATTTTATTTCAGGCAACCGAGCTGTCTGTGTTTGAGACGAACATCAGATTTATTGGTGGTTTCTTGGCAGCCTACGCACTCTCTGGTGATAAAGTGAGTACATGTTTTAACATTGTCAGGCTATTTTTCTGATGTTTTCTGTCACCTGGGTAGATTATATAATTTTGGTGCATTAGAAATAGTTGCATCGAATACAAAAAAATTGTAGTTTTCAAAATATATATGCTTTTAACACATTTGCAGCAGCGGAGTCTAGTTTGTACAAGTTATGGTCAGTTAACCTTCAGGTCATAAGAAATATCAATATTCTGACCTATGTTCAGTAAACCTTCCAAGCGATATAAAGGTATCAATATTCTGACCTGTGGTCAGTAAACCTTCAAAGCGATATAAAGGTATCAATATTCTGACCTGTGGTCATTTTAATCTTCAAGTCATATGGTCAGTAAACCTTCAAGGCATATAAAGCTATCAATATTCTGACCTATGGTCATTAAACGTTCAAGCCATATAAACAGCGTTTTTTTTCCTTCTTTGGACGGGTCCGGTAAACGCACCCGTTCCCAATCGCCAAAAAATAGCATTTTTCCCAATTTTGAGTAAAAAAAATAATAATTCCCAATTCCAGATTTTTCTTCCCAAAATGGCAAAATGTTTTAGAATAATCTTCTTAATAAAGTTTTTTACCAGGGTTTTCGACGTTTCTTCTGCTTTTCTGTGTAAATTGAACAAAATACAAAAACAATATTTTTTCCCAATTCTGAGAAAAAACGCGTGTTTTTTCCCAGTTCTGAGAAAAAACGTGCGGTTTTTCCCACTTTTGAGAAAAATCGCGTGTTTTTTCCCAATTTGACCGGTCACGGACCCATTCCCAAAATGGTGAAAAAAAACGCTGATAAAGTTATCAATATTCTGACCTGTGGTCATTTTAATCTTCAAGTCATATGGTAAGTAAACCTTCAAGGCATATACAGCTAGCAGTATTCTGACCTATGTTCAGTAAACCTTCAAGCCATATAAAGTTATCAATATTCTGACCTATGGTCATAGAGCTATCAATATTCTGACCTATGGTCAGTTAACCTTCAAGCCATTTAAAGCTATCAATAGTCTGACCTATGGTCAGTAAACCTTCAAGCCATATAAAGTTATCAATATTCTGACCTATGGTCAGTAAACCTTCAAGCCATATAAAGTTAGCTGTATGACCATAATCAATATTCTGACCTATGGTCATACAGCTATCAATATTCTGACCTATGGTCATACAGCTATCAATATTCGGACCTATGGTCAGAAACCCTTCAAGCATATAAAACTGTCTAGTCTGATCCATGGTCAGTAAGCTGTTAACAGTCAAGTCATATTATAAAGCTATCATTATTCTGACCTATAGTCAGTAAACCTTCAAGCCATACAAAGTTACAAATAAATACCCAACTTGTTCCTGAGGCCACAAAAAATTAATTACCTGGTTCTCAGGCCACTTTTTCTGAGAAGAGATGCGGGCGGGCACATTTTTTTTTACAATTTTACAGTGGTCAACAGACACGCGGGCGATTTTCTTTTATCCAAACTTTAATTCCAATACATGTATTGATGCAAAATATCTCGAAATACATGTGCAATAACCAGTTGGATCAGCTCATCTCTATTGTCAATCATAACCTTATCATTTCTTCCCGACTTATGCTTCTTTCAATCACAATAAGTCCGTATATTTTGTATTAGATCACGCATGAACTTCAGTCGACTCGATGACACCGCCATTATTGCATGTTGTTGTGAGACTTTGTCGATTAGACGAATGAATAAATCACCTCTTCTGTAGCACCTACTAGTTCCAAGCGTCTCAAGCGTCTGACTCTTCTAGATTGGTACCCGTACGACTGCTGGCGAGCAGAGCGGCAGATAGTCGGCCGCGCACCAGTCTACCCACAAGGGGATTCCCCTGAGGCAGTTGCATGTAAAAACCGGAACGAACTTGGATGCGGAACTTTTTTCTCGAAATTTCGGTAGTTTTATTTTATTACTTTTGAGATAAAATCGGCAATGCTGCACCAAAAAAAGACATGCGGGCGGGCCTGAGAACCAGGTAATTAATTTTTTATGGCCTGAGCTCTTTTTTTATTGAAAATTTAAATGAATACCATAAAGGAAGCTTCAAATAGTAGAGTATCAAGCTTTTAAGGAGGTTAGCTGTGAAAGGATGTAGTGCTGAGGTATTTTATGCCCCCCACTTGATGCGCACCTGAGTTTTCATTTTTATTTTGGACCAAGAACCACAGAGTTATGGCCCTTGACTTGGTCAAAATAGGGCCTGAAAAACTTGTGTCGCTCCCTCCTCCATTACTATTTAACCCACAGTCGCCAAACTTTACAGGAATGTTGACCAGCAAGTGAAGATGCGCACCTGGGTTTTCATTTTTATTTTGGACCAAGAACCACAGAGTTATGGCCCTTGACTTAGTCAAAATAAGGACTGAAAAACTTGTCGCATGATCCTGCATAACTATTTAACCCATGGTCACCAAACTTTACAAGAATGTTGACCAGCAAGTGAAGATACGGACCTGAGTTTTTGTGTCACCTTTTCGAAGAAAAATGCGATACATAGGGATCACTTTGTTTGCTATAACTTTCTCATTTCTTGATATTTCTTCATCAAACCATATATACTCGTCATGACAACATCGACATGACCATACTAAAATATGAAGGTCGAGGTCACACTGAAGGTGATTATATGGGTTAAATAAATTATTTTTTTCTTCACGAAAACTTATTGTTCGAAAACTTATTGTTCGCTATAACTTTCTCATTTCTTGATATTTCTTCATCAAACTTTCAATATAGACTCATCATGACAACATCGACATGAGCATACTAAAATATAAAGGTCAAGGTCACGCTGAAGGTCATTATATGGGTTAAATACTCATTTTTTTCTTCACCATTGACATCATCGTCATGGCCATACTAAAATATAAAGGTCAAGGTCACACTGAAGGTCATTTTATGGGTTAAATAGTATTTTTTTTCTTCACGAAAACTTAACGTTGGTTATAACTTTCTCATTTCTTAGTATTTATTCATCAAACTTTCAGTATGTACTCATCATGACAACATCGACATGACCATACTAAAAATATAAAGAAGGTCATTATATGGGTTAAATACTCATTTTTTTCTTCAAGAAAATGTAAAGTTGTCTAACTTTCTCATTTCTTGATATTTCTTTATCAAACTTTCAATATTACTTGTCATGACAACATCCACATGGCTATACTAAAATATAAAGGTTAAAGTCACACTGAAGGTCATTATATGGGTTAAATAGTCATTTTTTTCTTCACAAAAACTTAACGTTGCTGTAACTTTCTCATTTCTTGATATTTCTTCATCAGACTTTCAATATATACTTGTCATGACAACCTCGACATGGCCATGCTAAAATATAAAGGTCAAGGTTTCACACTGAAGGTCATTATATGGGTTAAATACTCATTGTTCTCTTCACGAAAACTTACTCAGACCAGTTTGTCAAGGTCATTTATCTGGGTCCAAAAAATCTTGTTATACTGACAAAGCGTCGACGGGCGACACAGAAATGTGGTCCTTTACTTAGTCGAAATAGGGGCTGAAAAACTTGTGTCACACCCTCCTCAATTACTATTTAACCAACGATCACCAGACTTTACAGGAATGTTCACCAGCAAGTGAAGATGCGCACCTATTAAAGTTGAACGTGTTTATCAGTGGTTATGTTCTTTATCTAAATGCTATGGCAAAGTGACCTAAGTGGGGGCATCCGTGTCCTATGGACACATTTTTAGATTTTAATTTGACATTTTAAGCTTTTTTGGTATCATTTAGATATAAAGTTATCAAAGAAAGGGTAGGTCAGCACACTTTTTTTTTGCACTAGATGTCTTAGAAGAAGAGACAAGCATGTTTCTAACTCTACTGAAGAGGAAAAATAGTCCGTGAACATTTCCACAATTTGTTTTCATATCATTACATTTATTGAAAATCAGTGATTCATTTTTGTCGAGCCCATTTACAGATCACAACAAAGTGATCACAATATCGCCCAGGTCTATGAGTGTCAGTTTGTCCGTCCGTTTGTTCATCAATGCGACCGATTTTCAATTTCGTAATATCTTCTTCCTTGCTGTCAGGATTTTCACCACCCTCTACCAGAATGTCCAACATGACATACACAATTTTGGGTCGCTGTGACCTTCTTTCGACGAAATATAGGTTACGTCCGGTCTCCGCTACGACATGTGTATCTTGCTTCTTTCTCTTAGGATTTTCAACAAACATCCCCAGAATATTCCTTATGTGCATCTAACATAAGTGCACAATTTTTCGATCACTGTGACCTACTTTCGATTCATTTTTGTCGAGCCCATTTACAGATCACAACTAAGTGATCACAATATCGCCCAGGTCTATGAGTGTCAGTTTGTCCGTCCGTTTGTTCATCAATGCGACCGATTTTCAATTTCGTAATATCTTCTTCCTTGCTGTCAGGATTTTCACCACCCTCTACCAGAATGTCCAACATGACATACACAATTTTGGGTCGCTGTGACCTTCTTTCGACGAAATATAGGTTACGTCCGGTCTCCGCTACGACATGTGTATCTTGCTTCTTTCTCTTAGGATATTCAACAAACATCCCCAGAATATTCCTTATGTGCATCTAACATAAGTGCACAATTTTCGATCACTGTGACCTACTTTCGACGAAATATATGTCACATCCGGTCTCCGCATCCCCCACTGATAATGACATTAATTTAATATCTCTCGGGATTGACATTAGTGTTGGTCAAATAAAAAATCTGTACGTTTATAATAGGACTTGACATGTAGGCCATGGCCTTCTTGTCAATAGCATATATACAGCCATATCTTTCAAAACATACACCAACAATTATAATCCTCATTCGTCTTTTTACTTTAAAAAGCAAGAATATATTTTTTAAAGAAATTTGTTTTAACTAAAATAATAACTAGAGCTAGATGTATGTTCTACTTTTTAAAAACTTGCTTATGACAATGCCGTATGACATTTCTTTCGAAACAAGTAAATACATAGGTCACTGGCCTTCTAATGAATTTTCATTAAAAATTCTTTAAATTACACACACTGTGGAGTTATTTTGACATTTTCTCCATAAAATACTGCACACAAAATTTTGACAGAGATCGAATATAAAATAAACTCAGTATATACTTTTATATATACACTTCTCAAAACTGCTAACTACACCGCTACGTTTTGGGTTATATATATCGATGGGTTGAATGTTTTTCAATAAAATAAAAAGGAAATACCAATTCAATCATTTTTACATCATTTCATTTTATTTTTTTCATGGGCAATGCTAGAACTAAACCACAATAAGCAATTACAAACGACCCATGTAAACACTAAAGTCACACTTTTCATTTCTTGTTCATAAAAGTGTGACTTTAGTGTTTACATGGGTCGTTTGTAATTGCTTATTGTGGTTTAGTTCTAGCATTGCCCATGAAAAAAATAAAATGAAATGATGTAAAAATGATTGAATTGGTATTTCCTTTTTATTTTATTGAAAAACATTCAACCCATCGATATATATAACCCAAAACGTGAGCGGTGTAGTTAGCAGTTTTGAGAAGTGTATATATTCTAAATACAACACTATTATCTTTTCTACAGCTAAAGGATAAATTCTACTCGGTGCTACTGATATGCCCTATTTTCTTGATAACAAATGATGGAAAAAATATGATAAAAAAATGTTTGCTTAAAATTTGATATGTTACCATCTTAAATCCTACATTATATCCATATTTTCCAGAATGCAAAAAAATGAAACAATTCTGTTGTCAAATAAAACTATGATTTAAAAAATAAAATTCTTGAAAAGGTCAAAACTTGGAAGCCAACATCCTTAATTGGTTTAATAAATATTATGAAATCCTCTATAATGTCAGCAATTAAATCTGACAAATGATAGACTGGGCCTCTGTCAGTATTGATTGTCGGTATTGACCAATATTTTACACTCATATTATTATTAGTATTAATAATGCTGATCCATAATCTGTTTGACCTAGTGTTTAAAATGATATCAGTATACCACTGTAGTTACATGTAATACCAGGGTGTGCTTTTATACACATAATTTTTTTCTCTATTTTTTTCGTTTAATGGTTTATATCCTTGATAATCATGAGTGTGTGGTGATAGAAGTAAATCCTGGATACACTGCAGTGACAGATGGACATAATCTTGGCAAACTAACTGCGAACATGTCGTGTTGACCCCAGGCAGTTTTGTTTTAAAGTTAAACACAACAGAGGTTTTGTCTTTGTCAAAAACTGTTATGTTATGCTAAGTATCAAAATGGCGTGTAGGTGTCCATCCATTAGTCAGTGAGTCTGAAAACTTAGTTTATCTCAGTTTCCAAGACTACAGTTTAACGTGCTGCACTTCGATACATATTGCAGACCACTATTCAGTACAAAAGTATGACAGTAGGTTACAGTAACAGACCTTGACCCCTTCGACTCAGCATGTAGGTCACATTAACAGACCTTGACCCCTTCGACTCAGCATGTAGGTCACAGTAACAGACCTTGACCCCTTCGACTCAGCATGTAGGTCACATTAACAGACCTTGACCCCTACGACTCAGCATGTAGGTCACATTAACAGATCTTGACCCCTGCAACTCAGCATGTAAGTCACATTAACAGACCTTGACCCCTGCAGCTCAGCATATAAGTCACATTAACAGACCTTGACCCCTGCAGCTCAGCATGTAGGTCACATTAACAGACATTGACCCCTGTGGCTCTCCATATAGGTCACAATAACAGACCTTGACCCCTGCAGCTCAGCATGTAATTAACAGTAACAGACCCAGAACCCTGCAGCTCAGCATGTAGGTCACATTAACAGACCTCGGCCCCTGCAGCTCAGCATGTAGGTCACAGTAACAGACCTTGACCCCTGCAGCTCAGCAAACGATAAAATGGCAAATTAAGAATTGTTTATGTCAACATGTTGTAAGTTAAGACGCTGTAAAAGCCTAATAAGGTAGTATTAGGAATATTATTACATCATTAACGTACCACTTATATTGATTAGTATGTGACATAAGGTATATATCAGTACAACATACATGTAAAGAATTATTATTACATTTTATTATTACATTTTATGTTTTTTTTGAGATTGGGAATTTTTTCAACAACTGGGGGAGGAAAAAAAAGACACTATTTTGCATTTGGAACGGGTCTGACTCCAGCAGCTCAGCATGTACTGTAGGTCACAGTAACAGATCGTGAAGACTGTGGCCTTCTGGTTGCCTCTACTGGTGTTAGATCTTGACCCCCTGCAGCTTAGCTTACTGTCTGTGGCCTTCTGGTTATTATCTCTACTGGTGGAAGACCGACAGAGCTTACATGAATTTGAAGGCTACTTTTGTCATATCACTACTTTTAAAACAATTAAGCAAATTTTCTTGAAATTTAATATTCCCTCACCCCTTTTGGTACATTCATACTTGTTTTATATAAGAAAAACTTGTGATGCTTAATCGCTTAAACTTTTAATGGGGGCTTGAAACATTGCACCATGGGTAAAAAAGGTGAAAATTTAAAGAAGTCAAGTTTGCTATCACCGCTATCCTAAAACTGTAAGAGTTGTTTAGGTTGTTATCAGAGTGATAAATTCTCCATGGAAGTTATGATTAAGATGTGAATTATATGAGAAGATATCCCATAGATGTTTTAAAGGAAATGTAGCGACACAGCCAAACCATCTTTACGATTGAGAGTTCTGAAAAACTTGAATAAAGGTGAAAGAATTATCAAAATCGGATGATAAACAAAGAAGATATAATCATTTGAAGTTTCTGTTGAAACTGATATGGAAGTGGCCATTTTGAGAGCTATGACATCACGGTTCTAAATGACCATATATGGAATTTTGATAAATATGAAAATTTACTGATTGATAGGGAAAAATGACAGCAACTGTATGAAAAATATGTAATACTTAATGGCAATAATGCTTTATATGACCAGTAAAAAAAATGCATTCATTTGCAGTGATTTTCTTTGTTTAAATGATATTTATCAATATTCCATATATGGTAATATGGAACTATGACGTCATAGTTTTAAAAATGGCGGCTCCCATATTCGTTTTAGAACAACCTTTAAATGGTCATATTTTTTTTGTTTATCATCCGATTTTGATAATTCTTTCACCTTTTTCCAAGTTTTTCAGAACTCTCAATCATAGAGCTTATTTGGCTGTGTCGCTATATTCCCTTTAAGTGACTGCATTATAAAAATATGTGTTTTACATGACAGTTTTATATAATTTGGACTCTTTGCCCTAGGCTTGATTTAGAGCACGTTGCTCTAACTACACAGAACAAAAATATAAGGATTCTAAATATAGAATACCAGAGAGAAATAATATCACATAATGCTGAAAATGATGAATAAATTAATTCTTTATCTTCATTGTTTGTTTGGTGTTTAACTTAAATGTTCAGCACCTTTTAGGCTATGTATGACAGTCGATTTTTTGTGGTGGAGACAGACCACTCACTTATTCCTTGGTAGAACCAGTACTGTATACCTCCTGCCATCCATAAGAATCGACACTTTCTCTCTTACAAATTGAGCTCCCAGTGGGATTCGAACACACAGAGAGACGAGATAGTTTACAACGCAACACCGTTAACCCCTTGACCACAGATGCACTTATCTTCATTCTAGCACTGCTGTTGTGATAACTGCTCCTGATATTTGATATTTTATCTGACACTTGAAAGCATTATTTTAGAGGCCAATTTGTAATTCCCAATTATCTGGTATATGGTTTCAATGATTTTCGCTTGTCATGCAGGCCAAAAATATTCCAGGATTGATGAGATATATCTGGTATTGATTTTTTCCCAGATTCCAGAGTAGAGATATTCTATAACGGTTCACGTCTCCCGAAAAGGAACAGTAATGGTTGCATTATAATCAATGGGAAATATGGACTGTTCGTATATGTTGATTTAGTGGGGAACTGGTGCTATAATTTTGCCTATGTGCTGTCCGATGAGGAAGAATTGAGTAATTTTATTTAGTCAATAGACAGGCTTAAGAAGTATCTATCAGCAATGTGAGGAAATGTTGGACATAGCAAGTGATAATTTGTTGAGCACTATAAGGCAAGCTTTAGAAACAATATTTTCTGTTCACCACAACACTTCTCCTGTAATGAAAAATATAACAAATTTATAAATGTAAAATGTTGTCGAAAGTTAATTGTCTAAGTAAGGATTTTTTTTTTATATAATTATTCCAAAAAAAAAGAAAGTTATTAAGGCCAGAATAAAATAATATTTGTGGTTTCGGTTACCCAATCGATCCTAGGTTTTTTGTCCATTTTCGTCGACCCTTATTTAATTTTTCGTGGTAAAAGTATGAAAGTACTAGGAAACGGACGCAACTCTGGTAAAGTTAATTCTGTTTTGGAGACGCTTCCAGCTATGAACGATCATCAATTCTGAATGTTGATGGCATTAAAAAATTAAGTTAATTTATGAATACTAGCAAGATGGAGGAAGTAACATGGTAAAGGAGGTAACATGGTAACAAGCAAGGCCTACTTGCAGTCTGTCTATGGAATGTGGGAGCCATAAGGAAGGTCTGTTCATGGGCTGTTCTATCCAGTCTGTCTATGGGGTTTGGGAGCCATAAGGAAGGTCTGTTCATGGGCTGTTCTATCTAGTCTGTCTGTGGGGTGTTGGAGCGCCATAAGGAAGGTCTGTTCATGGTCTGTTCTATCCAGTCTGTCTATGGAGTGGGAGCCATAAGGAAGATCTGTTCATGGGCTGGTCTATCCAGTCTGTCTATGGGGTGTGGGAGCATGATAAGGAAGATCTGTTCATGGGCAGTTCTATCCAGTCTGTTTATGGAATGATGTGGGAGCCATAAGGAAGGTCGTCTGTTCATGGGCTGTTCTATCCAGTATGTCTATGGAATGTCGGAGCCATAAGGAAGGTCTGTTCATGGGCTGTTCTATCCAGTCTGTCTATGGAGTGTGGGGGGCCATAAGGAAGGTCTGTTAATGTGGTGTGGGAGCCAGTCTGTCTATGGGATGTTGGAACCAGTTTGTCTATGGGTGTGGGAACCAGTATGTTCATGGGGAGTGGAGCCACTCTGTCATGAGGTTTTATGTCGGTAAATAGCTATTCATAGGTAAATGTTATTTTGTTAAATGTTTATCCGTTAATAAAGCTTGAATTGGAATTGAATTGGGATGTTGACGCCAGTTTGTCTATGGGGTGTGGGGACCAGTATGTTCATTGGGTATGAGAGCCAGTCTCTCTATGTGATGTTGGAGCCAGTTTGTCTATGGGGTGTGGGAACCAGTATGCTCATGGGGTGTGGGAGTCAGTCTGTCTATGGAATGTGGGAGACATAAGGAAGGTCTTTTTATGGGGTGTGGGAGCAGGTCTGTCTATGGGGTGTGAGAGCTAGTCTGTCTATGGGGTGTGGGAGACATAAGGAAGGTCTGTTCATGGGGTGTGTGAGCCAGTCTGTTCATGGGGTGTGGGAGCCAGTCTGTCTATGGGGGTGTGGGAGCCATAAGGAAGGTCTGTTCATGGGGTGTGGAAGCCAATCTGTCTGTGGGGTGTGGAAGCCATTAGGAAGGTCTGTTCATGTGGTGTGGGAGCCAGTCGGTCTATGGGGTGTGGAGCCACTCTGTCATGAGGTATTATGTCGGTTTATAGCTATTCATAGCTAAATGTTGTTTCGTTAAATGTTTATTCGACAATAAAGCTTGAATTGGAATTGAATTGTTTGTTGTTTGACCAGTTTGTTCATTGGGTGTGAGAGCCAGTCTCTCTATGTGATGTTGGAGCCAGTTTGTCTATGGGGTGTGGGAACCAGTATGCTCATGGGGTGTGGGAACCAGTATGCTCATGGGGTGTGGGAGTCAGTCTGTCTGTGGGGTGTGAGAGCCAGTCTGTCTATGGAATGTGGGAGACATAAGGAAGGTCTTTTTATGGGGTGTGGGAGCCGGTCTGTCTATGGAGTGTGAGAGCCAGTCTGTCTATGGGGTGTGGGAGACATAAGGAAGGTCTGTTCATGGGGTGTGGGAGCCATAAGAAAGGTCTGTTCATGGGGTGTGGAAGCCAATCTGTCTATGGGTGTGGAAGCCATTAGGAAGGTCTGTTCATGTGGTGTGGGAGCCAGTCTGTCTATGGGGTGTGGAAGCCAGTCTGTCTATGGAATGTGGGAGACATAAGGAAGGTATTTTATGGGTCGTGGGAGCAGGTCTATCTATGGGGTGTGAGAGCCAGTCTGTCTATGGGGTGTGGGAGACATAAGGAAGGTCTGTTCATGGGGTGTGTGAGCCAGTCTGTTCGTGGGGTGTGGGAGCCAGTCTCTCTATGTGATGTTGGAGCCAGTTTGTCTATGGGGTGTGGGAATCAGTATGCTCATGGGGTGTGGGAGCCAGTCTGTCTGTGGGGTGTGAGAGCCAGTCTGTTTATGGAATGTGGGAGACATAAGGAAGGTCTTTTCATGGGGTGTGGGAGCCAGTCTGTCTATGGGATGTGATAGCCAGTCTGCCTATGGGGTGTGGGAGACATAATGAAGGTCTGTTCATGGGGTGTGGGAGCCAGTCTATCTATGGGAGTGTGGGCGCCATAAGGAAGGTCTGTTCATGGGGTGTGGGAGCCAGTCTGTCTATGGGGTGTGGAAGCCATTAGGAAGGTCTGTTCATGGGGTGTGGGAGCCAGTCTGTCTATGGGGTGTGGGAGCCAGTCTGTCTATGGGGTGTGGAAGCCATTCAGTCTATGGGGTGTGGAAGCCAGTCTGTCTATGGGGTGTGGAAGCCAGTCTGTCTATGGGGTGTGGAAGCTAGTCTGTGTGGAAGCCATACAGATGGTAAGTTTATGGGTTGTGGGAGCCGGAAGGAGTCTTATCCAAGAGGTGTGAGAGCCATAGGGAAAGTATATCCATGAGGTGTGGGAGCTAGCAGGAAATTTCAAAAATATGACATATAATATTATCAAAATACTTAAGTTCAAAAGATAAACTTGTTTCAATACATTGAACTTCATTACTTAAATCGAATAGTCTTACAGAACTTTTGTCTACTTTCTCTATGGAAGCGTTGCAGGCATAAAGCACTGGAGCATTCCTAATGATTTGACTTGGAATACAATTTGAAAGGAAGTTTTATCCTAATCAAATAGCTCCAAAGGGAAATTCTATATTGATTTTCTCTATTTCTTATGAGTATGGAATGCCAAACTCTAAATCGTTAATATGTATGCCTCATTATTAGAAATTGTGTTTGTTTGTGTTATAATATTATGTTGGTGTAGTTCTAGGTTTATAGGTCCCGATTTTGGCCATACATGCATTTGAGTATGGACTGTTTTAGTGCACAGGAACTGGTCACTTTTAATTTTTGCCCTCTATTATTATAATTATCTATAATTATAATATAATAATATAGATAATTACAATAATAGAGGGCAAAAATTAAAAGTGACCAGTTCCTGTGTTTTAGTGTGTAGTTTGCTGGGTTTGAATATATTTGAGAACATGCAAGTATTAAATCTCATACGAATGACAGTTCAAACAATTCGGATCAATGAAACATGCGATAAACTGCTACTAGTATATCCTAATTTGCACCATACCTCTAATGGTTTTTCTTTCTTCTTGCTGATGATATAATTTTCATAAATCTGAAAATGCAAGCAATAACTGCCTATATATATTGCAGCAATGTTGTAACTATATTTACTTGGTAGTTAAAGCAGCGGGGTCCAGTGGTTCAGGAGAACTAGTCCAGACAAAGTTTGTGTATTAAAACCTTTAAAGGGCCATAACTCTGCCAAACTCATTCACCTGGAACACGGTGATGATATGTTCAACTGGGCATGGTACTGATCATCCCTACAAAGATTCATTGAAATCCGGCCAAAGGAAGGCCCTTTCATCTTAACGAGGCAAAAATACAGCATTTTTAACTAAATCAAGGGCCATAACTCCCGTGTTACTAATCTGATTTGGTTGGTTTTCAAACTTGTCCAAGCTTTTATTAATAGTAACAATCTGGTAAAGTTTGGTAAAGATCGGATGAAAAATGAAGGGCCTATAAATGTTTTGTACCATAGCTTTAAAGTTTTTTACAAAAGGTTGTTGGGTCCACATTTTAACGAAACTTTTTAGGAATGATCAGTTCCTTGTCATCGCCGTGTTCTGGTTGAATGATTTTTGGCAGAGTTATGGCCCTTTAAAGGTTTTAATACAAAAACTTTGTCTGGACTAGTTCTCCTAACCACCTGGTCGGATTTCAATGAATTTTTTCAGGGATGATTAGTACCTAGTTGTGCATACCATCGTCATGTTGCGGTTGACCAATTTTTGGCGGAGTTATGGCCCTTTAAAGCTTTTAATACACTAGCTTTGTACAGACTAGTTCTCCTGAACCTCTGGCTCGATTTCAACAAAACTTGGCAGGGATGATCAGTCACAAGCCTAGTTGCGTACATTTTCGCCATGTTCCGATTGAATGCTTTTTAACAGTTATGGCCCCTTATACATAAACCTTATCTTTAGCCAATAGAGCGTCCACAGGCTTTCTTGGGCCTCTAGTTCCTGGGTAGAACCAGTACTGTATACCTCCCACCATCCGTAAGAATCAACACTTTCTCACTTGACATTCCGAGCTCCCAGTGGGATTTGAACCCGCAGCGGTGAGAGGTGAGAAAGTTTTAGACGCAGCATCTTTACTATCCCGGCAACGGAAACATGTGTCTTTACATGTGTAAATAAATAACACCACTTGTATTTCTATTTACAGCTGTTTAAGGACAAGGCGGCAGAGGTAGCAGACAAGTTGCTTCCAGCATTTAAAACACCAACCGGTATACCTCAGTCCATGGTCAATATCAACACGTAAGTCATCCCAGTTGAAGTTTGTTGTAGGTTAAAATTTGTGTTTGTGTCTGAATTGTGAAACTAAACTTCCCAATAATACTTTTATTAACAATCTCAAAGAAAAACAAACTAAAAATTGACATGTTTGCAAAACCTCCCAATTTTCAATTTTTAAAGCAAAGCATACCTTATCAGTTTCTTAAACTGTTAGGAGCAATTTCTTAGCCTAGGCCTAAAAAAAAAACTTGTGTGTTTCTGGTTTCACCCTGTCAAAAAGTTAGGGTAGGTAGGTAGGAAAAAGTTATTTTTTTAGATATTTTTTTTATATATATTGTTCGCATATATTATGCCATTTTTGTACTAAGGCAACTTTATGATAACCTTTGCAATCCAGATTAGATGCTTAACAACTCTGGCTAATAAAATTATCATTTGAATTAAAAAAAAAATATATATATATTTTTTTTTTTAATTTTTTTTTTTTTTCTTTTTTTTTTTCGCTAAAAATATTTAGGGTCGGCGGTGATAAAGTAGGGTCGGTCGGGAAACCGGAAACACACATTTTTTTTTATTAGGCCCTATTAATAAGTAGCAATGGCTTAACATGTTAGAACAGTAGAAGCAATAGAATCAGTTTATTAACGTGTTAGGAGTAGGTATTGGTTTGACACCAGTAAAATACAGTCATTTAGGCTACTAGTGTAAACTTACACTGAACGACTTTAAAAACAAATAAACTAAGATAACTGACATATTTCAATAGAAATTAAATTTTAATTTCATCTATTCTATTTAACAATATCTGCAGTTGATTTGCTAAAAATTTCATTCAAATTGATCAACAATAAACTTGTTAAATTCAGAGCATAACAGTACGACCCCCAAAAGCTAAAGTCACAAAACTAATACCCAGTTTATCCCAATATGCGTAGGAGATATCAGACGTGCATTGCCGCTAATGGTGGATATTGTGACTTGCTTTTAGGGGTAGTACTGTTATATTTTGAATTTAACAAGTTTAATGTGATCAGTTTGAATAATTTATTTCCCTGTTGTGTTTTTAAAGTTGTTCAGTGTATATTTCTTTAAATTTATTAGGAAAACAAGTATTTTGTCTACTTACATTATGCTATGATGTGTAATTTGACCTAATGGGCAGTGAGGAGGGGTGGTGGTGGGGGAAGGAAGTCTCGATCAGTCTGGGATGGCAATGGGGGCTTAGGCTCTCATTCGAGAGGCGTAGATCTGCAAGATCCGGGGTCTTGGACCGATTCACATTTTGACATTTCCCTAGTCCTGGTCAGCCTCCTGCAGAACAAACTGCAATGCATGAAGGCTGCCAGAAATGTGTTGTGCACTGTAATACATGAAAGCTGCCAATGATTTGTTGTGTTCTGGCTGTAGTGTTGCATTATTAATTGTTATAAATGCTTTGCAGCATTACACATGTCCCCGTGGAGTGAAACACAAATCACATAGTTTTACGAGCCTGCAGCTGAAATGTAGATTTATTTTATTTATAAACTTTACTACACTCCTTTGAGAATACTGTGAAGACAAAACAAGCTGTATTGTGATTCATGTATCCAAAATTGAGCAGAGAAGAAAATTTGTAATTTTTTTTTAAGTTTTATTTTTTTATAAAATGGAAACAGATGTGTTTGCTTAACATTTTCGAAATTGATTCAGGGCTTTTTGACCTGTTTAAGTGAGGCTGAAATTCGGCCTCTTCCCAATTGCAAAAACCTCTATATTTTCCCCAATTCTGGGTTAAAAAAATCCCAAGCTAAAAAAATATTTTTATTTAATTTTTTTTTAAGAACTAAGAAGGTGACTTGTTTATGTGTTAAATCATTGTTGAATTACATTCTTGATTGATATTATACCTAAAGCATACATTTTAATAAAAAAAAATCACTTAAAAAAATATTCGCCTTATTAACGAAAACCATGCTCTGTTTTTCCCAATTTTGACAATCTCGCGCTTCTTTTTCACAAAATCAGCAGGCCTAGGCCTTTTCCCAATTTCCCAAAAAAAGCCCAGTGATTATTTCATGCTTCTTTTGTCAGTGAGGCATTTATGTGAAATTTTATTGGTCGAACACAATAAACCTCCGATTCAGGGTAAGTAAGTAATCTATCAATCAGTATGCAATGCTGCTTTGGGCGGAGTTCTTTCACGGTCGAATGATGTGTTAACACTTCGGTGTGCCTTTCAGGTTGATGCCACGTGTATTTGTGCGGAGTAAAATCGAATAGCACGTGACTTAAACTTTCTGGGAATTTGATCGGGTTGATGAGTCATGAATACAAATGGCGTACATTGCCCGGGGAATTATATCATGATAGAATTTTGTATTTTTCAGTGGAAGCGCCAGAAACTGGGGTTGGGCTTCTGGAGGCTCTTCCATTCTGTCCGAGTTCGGTACCATGCATCTGGAATGGGTCTACTTATCAAATATCACTGGCAACCCAGTTTACAGTGAAAAGGTAAGTTTGGTAGTTCAGCCATCATGTCATTTTGACTCGGTGCATAAAGAGTAAGTCTGCATACTAAATATCGCTGGCAACTCTGTTAAAGTTCCTATACATATATATATATATGGAGCGAGGAATTAAGAAATACCAACTTATAATTCATTTTACGCATATTCAGTCACGGGTATTTTAAGAAACCGTGAATAAATCTTTACTTTTAATCAGCAAATGCACATTATTTATGACCTTAACACCTGAATAGAGTTTTGATAAACGTTTTTTTAGTGTAATTTTGCCATTATTTGGCGGGTTAGTTTCTTTAAGTTTGTCTTCTGGTGGCTTATGCATTCTGTAAGAGTTTGATTCCATTCATAAACAGTGGGTCTGCTTATCAAATATCAATGACAACTCAGGTGGGCTTCTGGTCATTCGTCCATTATGTCTGAGTTTAGTTCCATGCTTTTAAGTTGGTCTACTTACCGTAGTATAAGGATCTACCGACATTTAGTGTTTACCCTACTTCCAAAACCAATGTGATGGCCCAGAATTTCAAATACTAGCTACATTTATTCATGAAATTGACTACCTGTATTCCTCAACAGTCACAACACTTTATCCTGAAGAGCCTTATCGATAAATAGAACATAGGAAATCAATAGAAAATATGTGGGTGAACACTAGTCAGATAGAGGCTACGAAGAGAAATCTTCACTATTAAGAAGCCGTGGTAGGTTGCTATGCTCTGTCCTTTTTCGGGTTCTAAATGATGAAAATTTCTCGATAGCTTTTTTTCTATACTTAGCTAGTTGTACTGGAAAAGCTAGTTGTACTGGAAAAGCTAGCTGTACTGGAAATTTTCAATTAAGGACTCGGGCAGCACTTACTTTGAAGGTGCGCTATTGCCATTATAGTTCCATAACAGTTGAACATTTGAAACCCAACATTTGTATTTGTAATATTTAAACAACTATAGTAGGTATTTATATTACTAGGTCTTCATTATATCTCTAATTAGTGAAAGCAAAGAAAAATATACAGCCTTGAAAGATTTTCCAAATAGAAAAACATAGCCACACTTTGCTGTCATATTATGAGTAAGCCCTTGTACTAGTTGACCGATCAGCGGTCATACTTTTTTTTCGGTATCACCTCATTTTGATGTTAGAAATTTCAAAGAAGCTTTACTTCAGACCGTCATATGATATGGACTTCTTACTTCAATACATAACTATTGGTTTATGTCTAAAACTGTTGGAATAGAATAATGAGCAGTTTATTAAAGGTTAGCATAAGAAGGATGTTTTTTTTATGTTTCGGGAAGCATAAAGTCGCCGGTTTGTCCGTCCGTCCTTCCGTCCGTCCTTCCGTCCGTCCCACTTTTGTCCAGAGCATAACTTTAAAACTGCAATGAAACTTCACACAATGATAGGAAGTGCAGAGTGCAAGAACCGTAACTCTGTCATCATTCAAATTAGAGTTATTGCCCTTTGTGTAATTTTATACTTAGAATTTTTGTGAGTTTTTGTCCGGATCATAACTTCAAAACTACTGATGACACTGCAATGAAACTTCACACAATGATAGAGGGCAATGAGAGGAGGTGCAGAGTGCAAGAATTGTAACTCTGTCTTCATTCAAATTAGAGTTATTGCCTTTGTAATTTTATACTTGGAATTCTTGTCCGGAGCATATCTTCCAAACTACTGGTGGGACTGCAATGAAACTTCATACAATGATAGAGGGCAATGAGAGGAAGTGCAGAGTGCAAGACTAATTGTAACTGTGTGTTCATTCAAATTATTCCCCTTTGTAATTTTATACTTAGAATTTTTGTCCAAAGCATAACTTCACAACTACTGATGGGACGGCAAGGAAACTTCACACAATGATAGAGGGCAATGATAGGAAGTGCAGAGTGCAAAAAACGTAACTCTGTCATCATTCATCTTAGAGTCTTGGAATTCTTGTCTGGAGCATAACTTCAAAACTACTGATGGGACTGCAAATTGAAATCTGCTGGGTGATACAAGGTCATATGATAAGTTGAGGATACATTTTGGGGAGCATCCATCGGTTCTATCGATTTTTTTGTTTAAATACTAATCTATCTGATTGGTGATTTAAATTCACATCAGAGTTCCAGGTTTTTGGACCCATAAAAAATCCATTTCAGTGTACATGTTTAAAGTGTTTCGCATTATTATGTCTCCCCAGATACTGGGGAGACATATTGTTCTGTCTGGATCTCTGTCCATCACAAGTCGTGTCTCCTCCATATCTCTTGAACCGCTTGAGGGATTTGGAAATAACTTGCCACAAATGTTCACCATATTGAGACGACTTGCAGACAGAAATTTCCAGCCACGTCCATTCAAGATCAAGGTCACACTTAGAGGTCGAAGGTCATATGCACTATATTTCGTGTCCTCTCTATATCTCTTGAGCCGCTTGAGGGATTTTGAAATAACTTGGCACTAATGTTCACCATGTCGAGACGATGTGCAGAGCGCAACTCCCAACCCGGTTGGTTCATAAATTATGGGTGGAGACGAACGTTTTTGTTACAAAAACCACCCCGTCTAGTTCATCATTCATTTTACTTAATAAAATGTACTCAGTGTTCATTTTGCATTCAGTGCATAGATATATCATTTCATAATCGTTTATTCTGTGTTCTTATTTTATGTTCATTTTGTATTTGTTTTGCTTTTCATTCATTCTTCATTCCTCATTCATTCCACATTTATTTGGGGATAAAGGATTAGAGCCTGTACAGTTTCAAAAGCTTGTTTTTTACTCTGTTTCACAAAAAATAAACAAACGGGTATTCTGTTTTTCCTCTTGGGCTGGCTTGACACAATGGATGGCACAGTGGACTTGAAACTGGAGGATCCCGGTTCAAGCCTCACTAGTGCCACTGAGTTTCATTAGTGTGTTCTTGGGCAAGACACCTTGGCGTCATCCATTGGATGGTGACGTAAACAGGGTAGAGACCTGCGCACATCAGAGTTTATTTATCCTTCGAGCATGTTAACCCTTAACCCGCTACCTATATATAATGGACTATTCTTTCTTTGAATTAAGACCATTCCATTTATGTGACAAAGGGGACAATGACAATGTTTTGGGGAAAATGACTGATCAGTAGCCGGACATTGTAATCCCTTGTAAACCCTGATCTGGGTTTACAAATGACGCAAAGATTATTATAGTCGTGCTTTGTGGGTTAAGGGTTAAAGAACCATAGGAATCTATTGTTAAGTAAAAGGGGGCAGGTTCCCAGATTCCTATGTATCGTTCCCCTTCTTTGGGGCAGTCAGCTCGCTTGTGGAATGTCGGTGGTTCTACCCAGGTACCCGCCCGTGCACGAAAATTCCCTTATGGGGCACCTGGGGTCTTCCTCCACCAATGGAAGCTGGAAAGTCGCCATATGACCTTAGCTATAGTGTGACTATAAAATCCAATTCAATTCAATTTGGGGCAGCTCTAAATAACCTATAATGTGTTGATGAGCCGTCAAATAACGTTCATTCGTTCTTGACTGTTAGATATATACATACAGTTGATTTCGATTTTATTGATGAATTCAATATTCTTTTCAGGTTTACAAGATCCGAGATTTTCTGAATGAAATAGAGAAGCCCAATGGTCTATATCCCAACTACCTCAACCCGAGGACTGGCAAATGGGGACAGCGTAAGTGTTCTGTGTGTGTGGTAAAAGGGGTTAATAGTCCCTCCCTACGCTCAGGTCAGGTTGAGCGTATATGCTATGAGTGTGATTTGCAAATATTCAGTATGGATATTTTATGTGTATACTGAATTTGTATGTTTGCATTTGTATATCACGAAAAACTGTAAAGTTTAAGTGAATTAAGAATATGTTCTGTTCTGTGTCGTCATAAAAAATGCAGTAGCATACAAAAGCGCAAAATTATGGTAAATATTTCATTGAACTTTGAACTGTTCAGATTTGTATCAAATCCATGTAAAAATCCTCTTCAATTATGATTTGACTCTCAGATTTCTATGTTTATGCGGTTTTAAACTTTTGTAGTATATCGAAAATTCCATAAATGGTTAGCGGCAATAACAGCCTCATAGCAGCGAAAATTTGCAAATTAGTTCTTATTTTTGTTTCAGCAGAAAGTATCAGATGAATGTTTACCCTATGTTACGGTAATGATTTCACAGTTTATTTATGATTGTATGGTGGAATTTTATATTTACAGACCATGTAGCTATAGGGGCGTTGGGTGACAGTTTCTATGAGTATTTATTGAAGGCATGGGTCCAGTCTGGTAAGACGGACACTGTAGCCAGGCAAATGTACGATGACGCAGTGAAGGTAATCTTACTATGAATTTATTATTGTACGTCACTTCTATTTGACCCCCAATGGGAGGGGGCATATAGTAATTGCACCGTCCATTTTTCCTTCCGAAACTATCATGTCTCTGTCATAACTTCCATATTTTCTGAAGGAAATTTCATGAAGCTTCCCACAAATGTTATTTACAATGAGAAGGTGTGTTGCATGGAAAAATCAGGTACATCCCTTAAAGGTCAAATACCTCAAAGCTCAAGGTCACAGTTGGAGGTCATATGAGTCAAGTTCGCATCTCGGTTATAACTTTGCAAATACTGAAGGGAATTTGATAAAATTCACACAGACGTTAAGTACATAAAAGGTGTGCCATGTGCAAGAATCAGGTCTGTACAACAAAGGTCAAGTTAACACTTAGAGGTCAGTGATCAAAATTGTGGCTTTACCATAACTTAAAATTACATAAGGGAATTCCATGAAACTTCACAACATCTTAAGCAAGATCAGAAAGTGTGTTGTGCACGTAATTAATAATTAAATTATACCCTTCCATTAACTGTTGCGTTTTATCTGCCTGCTAGCTGTAACCCTTAGCCTTTCAACAATGTAGGCAGAAAAACCTTCAGGGCATTTTTCTCTTAACTGCTTCGATAATAATACAACATTTCTGTACAGGCTATATACGAGCAGTTAGTCAAGGTATCTCCAGGTGGTCTGACATATGTCGCTGAATTGAAGGCTGGTCGTATTGAACCGAAGATGGACCATCTAGGATGCTTCTGTGGTACGTAGTCACTTAATAACAGCCTTGGTTATGTCACTGTGGTACATAGTCACTTAATAAAAGCCTTAGAGAGGGAATACGATAATTATTCACGAGTTCTCGCAGAAGAAACATCTTCATTTATTTATAAGTCCTTGCAGAAGCAATTTCATTTTTGAGTCCTTATGAAAACATCATTTTTAGCTCTACTGGCCAAGAGCCAGCAGAGCTTATGAGATGGCGAGTTGTCTGTCGTCCGTCTGTCGTCCGTCCGTCATCCATCCAGTAAAAGCGGAGTTATGGCCCTTGATTTAGTTAATAGTGCTGTATTTTGCCTCATTAAGATGATAGGGCCTTCATTTTTCATCCGATCTTTACCAGACTACCAGATTGTTAATATCAATGAAAGCTCGGACAAGTTCGAAAACCAGCCAGATCGGACTAGTAACAGGGGAGTTATGGCCCTTGATAAGGTTAAAAATGATATATTTTGCCTCGTTAATACGATAGGGCCTTCATTTTTCATCTGATCTTTACCAAACTTTACCAGATTTGTTGACTTTTTTTTTATTATTAATTTGTTTAAGGGGGAATTGACCTATTCGAAAATTTAAGGCTACGCATATGAACTATATATATTTGTAAATTTGAAGATATTTGCGATTTGAATGTGAATTTTGTTTTGCCGTTATTTAAACATGTTTTTAATCATAACGTCTTAAATATGGCTATGTTTGACGTTTTTCATAAAAGTCCCGTTGTACCCAGTTTTCAACGTTTTTGACATTTTTAGAGTGTTAGGCTAGTCACATGTAATTACTTTTTATATCAAACTGTTCGTCTCGATGAGACCTTTCAACTGATATATAAATTATTTTATTTTCAGTAAGACATAAAATAATATTTATATAATTTCCTTTTTCTTTCACCGATGTTTTACCGTGAAATTTTAAGAGAAAACAAAGTTAAAGCCTTTTATCTTTTAAACGGCTTCATAAAAAACTGCACAATTTTAATATGTTTTAGAGAATTTAATTTCCTATCCGAATATAAAATAAAATTTGCTAGTCATCGGAATATTTTTTTCAGTATTCTTGTTTTATTAACCATAATACCCTTACAAAGAAGGCGTCTCTGTCGACGTCGCGTCGTAAATATAATATGTGTACGACTAACGACGTTGACGCAAACATTGGAAACAAACACTGGTACCCTAAATGATAATGATAATGATAAATACTGCTCCGTATTTTCTACTTCTTTTTCCGTCCGTTTTTTCTCTTCTTTTCCAGAGTTTATGTGAAAACTCTAAATTTATTTATTTTCATGCATCACTATGGTCATGTATTTGGTATACCTCTAGGATAAAACAATAAGTTCAAGTTCATTTAAAAGTGTGTTTAATGTATATACAATTTCCAAGGCAGCCGTCAATCATGCTAAATATCATAAGATATATGTGTTCTTATTAAACATGTAAACAGTTTTCTTATCCTACTCTGTATCATTACAGCATATGTTTTCATGAACTGTTTGTCCGTTTTCTCATAATTAGAGACTACTAGACAGACGATTGTTTGATTATTTATCAAAGCTTTTTTTAATAAAAAGTGTAGTGTCAGTCACACAACAAATAAAGGATACTGTATTAAAGTGTATAACATAGTACTATACCTCACATTTCGTTTACAATACACAGAATGCTTTGCTTATTATGCTTTTGGCTAACTGAAACAAAATTAAAATAAGCAGACGCTGCTTTATCAGAAGCAAAATATACTGAAAGGAAAAAGAAACGCATAATCAAAAAATTGCCTATACTACACTATTAGATACACCCTATTCCAGATATATCTCAACGTGTTGTGTACAAAAAGGGGCTTCAGCTAATTAAAGAAAGGACAATTCTGTCATGTAGCAGACATTTTAATCAAAGTATATTTTGTTACACGAAATTCATAAATGTTGAAGTTTCGCTTGAAACAGTTAAGCCATTTCAGTATTGTGTTTAATGTTTGCAAGCGATTGCAACGTTTAAATCCTAAGTTTCCTCACCTGCTTGAGCCAAATGCGCGTTTTGTCGATAATGAAACTTTAAAGGAGTAACCATTGGTGTGTTCGGTGCTGTTTAAACCTTCTTTCCGAAAGGACAGGTCTAATGTCGCCCTGTATCATTTGATTAGCAGTAGCATACTGAACATACAATATATAGCGGAAATACCCGTTATGCGTTTCTTTTACCTTTCAGTATATTGCTTTAAAAATCAGGTGACACTGTCGACAAATAAAACACGTGTTTTACCTTCCGCTCCCTTATTTTTTAATAGTTTTGTCTTTATATATTTACATTAATTTTTAATTAATACTTCATTTCTTCATCTTTCATTAGTTTTTGCGCACAATATGACCTGTTTATGTGTCGATGTGCCGTAAAACACCATTCATTCATATTATTATTCATCTTCTAAAAAAGCCAAGGTCTCATCGAACGTGAACTGGACAGAGTCGTTATTTGTATCCATACACGCTGTTGCAGACGAGTTTTCTGGTATGTCATACATAGAGCACGTGACTGTAACTCAAAAGATCCAGACGATAGTTGTTGCATCGTCCCACGTGGCTGTAATGGCAGCAACTTTATATTGTTGTGCGCATTCTGTGTAGACTTTGAATTTAAACTGTGTTCTCCTGAATATGTGATATATGTTGATCAGTTGTATATTTATATATTATCATTAATTCTGTAACATCTGTAATACTTATTTATGAGTATACTCATATACTGGTTAGAAATACATCCACCGCATTGCTAGATAGTTTGTATATAGTCGTTTTCTGGGGTACACACGTTTAAATTCTATTTGATGATTTGTTACACAGTTTCTTATGCTATTCGTATGTATTTCCTAAGTGAAATTACGAATTTGGAACTGGAATTCATGTGTATACTCATTACAAAGAGTACATGATAATAACGTTTTAATGGGACACAAGACAATTTTCAATAATTATTTTCACCTCGATTTATCAATTCAGTATCAGTTTGACGTTATATCTGCTGGCATATATTAATATAATACAATTTGGAGTTTTCATTATTTCTTCGTATTCAACCGTAGCTTAAAAATATTATCGCTACACTATAATCTACGGTGTCCTGTTAGGGCCATGTTACCATCGCATCTTACCATCGATGGTAAGATATGATGGTCGATGGTAAGATGCGATGGTCGATGGTCCATCGCATCTTACCATCGACCATCGTATCTTACCATCTCATCTTACCATCGACCATCGCATCTTACCATCGAGCATCGACCTAGGTCGATGCTCGATGGTAAGGTGCGATGGTAAGTTGGCCCTAACAGGACACCGTAATAATCAGCTATTAGTGTAAGAGTTTAGACACGAGTGATCATCCAATAAAACATTGTACAAACACACAACAATAAACCAGATCAGGCTTTTGTTTAAGAGCCGTTAAACACACAACAATAAACCAGATCAGGCTTTTGTTTAAGAGCCGTTATGTCGCCAATATTTGTTGAATATAGAAAACAACTACAGTCTGTTTCAAATAGATCGAATGTCTCTTCCAGCTGAAACTGGAATTCCATATGCCGACCTGGTGTTGCTGTGGTGTTGTTACTCAGATGTTTAAGAGTTATCATCTTTTCATCCGCAGTCGCATTGAGACAAGTTTTTCGATAAATGGACCAATATGTCTTTCCTGTTTTTTAATAGTCTTAAAGCTAATGGCTGGTATGCCATAAATGCACTTATATAATTTAAATGCATACTTTAATTATATTCTGCTTTCATATTATGCATGCGTATATAATGTATAAATACTATTTGTTTTACTCATATTAGTATTATATTGTAATGCATGTGTTATACTCTTGTTGACATCTTTGAAACAATACATGGATTGGATAGGCGAAACCGCTAGCTTTTGAAAAATCACGAGCAACTCATTACTGTCTGTTTTCACGTACATATATTTAATCACATATATTTAATATGAGTTATATTTCAGTCAATGAAATTGACGAATTGCTAAAAACCTTCAGCAATTTATATTGAGTAACATGTACAGTCCATCTAGACGGTAACTATAAATAATATACGAAGAGGTAAATTCACAAAATAATTGTTAATACATCACCAACATGTACAATGTACCTTTAATACAAATACCGTCGACGTCGACGTTATTTTCATGACGCGGCGTCTTTTACGAAGGGTATTATGGTTAATAAAACAAGAATACTGAAAAAAATATTCCGATGACTAGCAAATTTTATTTTATACTCCGATAGGAAATTAAATTCCTTAAAACATATTAAAATTGTGCAGTTTTTTATGAAGCCGTTTAAAAGATAAAAGGCTTTAACTTTGTTTTTTCTTAAAATTTCACGGTAAAACATCGGTGAAAGAAAAAGGAAATTATATAAATATTATTTTATGTCTTATTGTAAATGAAATAATTTATATATCAATTGAAAGGTCTCATCAAGACGAACAGTTTGATATAAAAAGTAATTACATGTAACTGGCCTAACACTCTAAAAGTGTCAAAAACGTTGAAAACTGGGTACAACGGGACTTTTATGAAAAACGTCAAACATAGCCGTATCTGAGCCGTTATTATTAAAAACATGTTTAAATAACGGCAAAACAAAATTCAGATTCAAATCGCAAATATCTTCAAATTTACAAATATATATAGTTCATATGCGTAGCCTTAAATTTTCGAATAGGTCAATTCCCCCTTAACCAGCCAGATTCGACCAGTAACAGCTGAGTTATGGTCCTTGATTTATTTTAAAATGCTATATTTGTTAAGATGATAAGGCCTTCATTTTTCATCCAATCTCTACCAAACTTTACCGGTTGTTAATATCAATGAATCTTCGATAAATTGAAAACAGCCAGGTTGGACCATTTACACAGAGTTGTGGCCCTTAATTTTTCTGCAATATGCTAAATTTTGGCCTTATTAAGATGAAAGGGCCTTCATTTGGACGGATTTCAATGAAACTTTTCAGGGATGATTAGTACCAAGACTAGTTGTACATATTGTCACCGTGTTCCGGTTGAATGATTTTGGCGGAGTTATGTCCCTTTAAAGGTTTTAATACACAAACTTTGTCCTGACTAGTTCTCCTGAAACCCGGGCCGGATTTAAACGAAACTTTTTAGGCATGATCAGTTCCAGGTCTAGTTGTGCAAATCATTCAACCGGTACACGGTGATGATTTGCACAACTTTTTAGGTATGATCAGTTCCAGGTCTAGTTGTGCATGTCATCGCCATATTCCAGTTGAATAATTTTTGGCAGAGTTATGGCCCATTAAAAGTTTTTGATACACAAACAATTCTCCTGAACTCCTTGCCGGATTTCAACGAATCTTGGTGGGGATGATCAGTACCACGCCTAGTTGCACCTGTCATTGCCGTGTTCTGGTTGAATGAATTTTGGCAGAGTTATGACTCCTTAAAGGTTTTAATACACTAACTTTGTACAGACTAGTTCTCCTGAGCTTCTGGCTTGATTTCAACAAAACTTGGCAGGGATGATCAGTACCAAGCCTAGTTGCGTATATCATCGCCATGTTCCGATTGAATGATATTATACATAAACTTTATGTTTAGCCAGTAGAGCGTCCACAGGCCCTCTTGGGCCTCTTGTTTTATGAGTCGGCAGAGGAAACATGATCTTGTTTCATGAGTTTTGGCGATTTATCTGTTTTGTATTCTATTCTTTATGTTTTGCTTCCCCAATACAGGTGGCATGTTTGCTTTGGGTGCTGAGGGATCTCCTGAGCCAGAGAAGTATTTGAAACTGGGCGGCGAAATTGCACGCACCTGCCATGAATCGTACGATAGATCAGGTAACTGAAGATGCAGAACTAAATTATTCTCTGGATTTTACTCACATTCACAGAGGCTAAGAAGTAGAATCTTCACCATCGAGAGAAACCGCAAAGGAGGAAGCGTATCGACTGACTGCGGTTTCTTAATGGTGAAGATTTTTTGGTTCATAGCCTATATCCCATTTAGTGTTGACCCACATATGTATACACCCGCTTTCCATCGTGTAACACAGTTTTGTCCTATCGCATCTACAACGCCGTCTATAACGTCCCGTCGCGTAACCCATTTTTGTCCCGTCGCGTTAATCACATTGTCCACAACGTCTCGTCACATAACACATTTTCATCAAACAGTTTTGAATGGGTTGTTCCCAGACTTCATAGCACATAACAATTGATCAGAAAGTGGGGGTATTACTATTTCAGTGATAGTTCTAGTTTCTATTGATTTGTATATTCATAACTTTCTAATATTAGATCATGATTTAAATTAAATGTGTCCATATTGGTGTTTTAAAATCAGACAACGCCAAAAGCAGATACATAGATGTACATAAAAAATAAAGCTTTTAATATAATTATCACTACAAACTAGTTTTATAAAGGGCGAAAGTCAGTTGAGCATCAATGATAAACACCGAGTTTACCCACTACCAGAATGTGGAGGTCTTTTATTTTATTGATCACTGATTGGTCAAATTATTTTGATGATGTCATATGAAAGTTATGAATAGATAAATCTTGTCATGGTTAAGTGTCGTGACTATTGAAGAATACAAGTAGTAAATGTAGCCAGTATTTGTGAATCCTAAGCCCTGCCTGTGAGTTTCAGCGCAATGAAGGCACGCACGGCGACTGATTGGTTTAAAAAGTAGGATTAACACTATTACAAGTAGTTTTATTATACTCAGTACATTTGAAAATGCAATACTGGTATCTTTTGAATTTCTAGAGTCGAACTGAAGTGTGTTTTAACTGAAAGAAGTAGAGAAATTCTTATGCAACTGTTTATCTCCTTATGTTACCTTCGGGACAAAGAGACTTGTGTCCTATCATAAAAGACAATCTTGATTTGAACCAGCGGACTAAAAATAATAGAAAATCAATAATGTTGCATTTTTGTGTCACCCTTTAAAAGAAAAATGCGATACATAGGGATCACTTTGTCGTCAGTCAGTCCGTCCGTCACGAAAACAACGTTGGCTATAACTTTCTCATTTCTTGATATTTCTTCTTAAACTTTCAATATATACTCATCATGACAACATCGACATGACCATACTAAAATATAAAGGTCAAGGTCACACTGAAGGTCATTATATGAGTTAAATACTCATTTTTTTCTTCACGCAAACTTAGTCAGGCCAATTTGTCAAGGTCATTTATCTGGGTTCAAAAAACCTTGTTATACTGACAAAGCGCTGACAGGCGACACACGTGTTCTGCGGAACACTCATCTAGTTAAATGTACTGAGCATAGTATTCTAAATATGAAAGCCATCGTGATATTAGCCATCGTGATATTAACACCTCCATAAATTTTGATGTGTTTGTGTCTAAATATGCAAGATAACTATTGTGTCTTAAAAGGAATTCTGGGGCAACACAGCCCCTAAAATCATTAAAAATAAAGAGTTGTATTTGAATATATTATTAATAATAATAATAATTAATTTGTCATTTTACACTGATAAACTTTGGAATTATGACACACGTACACTAATAAAATAATTATACTTCTCTGTCTCAGCTACCAAGTTGGGACCAGAAGCATTCCGGTTTGACGGCAACACAGAGGCAAAGGCCGTGCGACAGAATGAGAAGTATTACATCCTGAGACCCGAGGTGTTGGAGACCCATTTTTACATGTGGAGGTTAACCAAGGAGCAGAAATACAGGGATTGGGCCTGGGAGGCTGTACAGGTGGGGTTCTCCACTGTTTAAGATGAACTAAATAAGAATTACATGGTTACTAACTTAGTATTTCAGCTGTATTTTACAACTGAAATTCTAAGTTACTAACCATGTAATTTTTTTTATCATGCAACTGTTTCAAATAACATAATTTACCTGAAAAACAATGGAAATGCACAGTTTACGTCTGCTGCCATCAAAATATAAATGGAGGATAGTTTGTCAGGGGAAGTAACTTTGGCAAAAAATGTTTTCGGCATTTAAGTATATTTAATATCGATAATAAATGCAAAATACTTTCTTTTGATAATTATTGCATTTCTAAATTGATAAGCATAAAACATATTGAGTATATTTGAAGTTAAAATAAACGATTCCAGACTTTTTAAGTCATCGAATAATAGCGTGTGTAGCTCCTAGCATAATAGAGCAGTTGGGTGGAAAATATTAGGTTAGTAGACAGTACCTGTATTTGTACAGTAGAAACATTAGTTGCATGATAAATCTATTTATAACCTTGAAGGCACTACAAATAACAGCACAGTTACACTAGACAATTTATTCTAGCTCTTTCCAGATGTTCATAAAATAATGTATATGTGCAGATTAAAAGTATAGGTTTGATCACAGGTTCTTAAAACACCCGTGATTGAATATGCATGAAACTTCACAGGAAGGTTGCTCTTGATGTCTAGTTGATCCTAACAGGTCTTGATTTCAGGTCGGACGGAAATTCAAGATGGCCACCTTGGCTAAAAATAGATTTTTAAAAAACAAATTTTTAACAACTACTTCCTAAAAACTATAAGTGATATTGTTATGGGACTTTTTCTAAAACGATCAGCATGACATGATGTTGGTCTTTGTTGAAAATTATTTTGATTTGACATTAAACATGGCTGCCCAGCGGCCATCTTGTTTACATAGAGTTATATAGTAAAAACTTGTAGCGACTACTCCTCTGAAACTACATGACAGATTTTCATAAAACTTCTCTATCAAAACCTATCAGTAGAGCTTCAAGGTCATTGACCTCTTGTTTATCATGCTCATTCAAGGTCTTTATCATGACACTGCTTATGCAAACGTGGCTCCATCGTAAATAGCATGTCTACTATAGAATTTGCAACAACTCTGCAGTTCTGCAGGTAAGAAGGTTCTAGGGCCATTCTCCATATTGTATCTTGATGTAAATGGAGGATGAGCCTGACACATTCATTCCTTGTAGGCGCCATATAACCTTTCATGTGTTGGTGCACCTTAAAACCCAAATCAGTTCAGTTCTTCATAATAATTATATAGAATCAATCCAAAGCTCAGTACAGGACACATTATGGATGACAGAATATTGTGCCTTTTGATATGCTGTAAGCTGGAATTGATGTCTTTTTTATTTCCTGCCACAAAAGTACCATTCAATAATGATTCTATTCCACAGGCGCTGGAGAAACACTGCCGCACAGACGGAGGCTACACAGGGATACGCGACGTATACCAGGAGAATCCCCAGAAGGACGATGTCCAACAGAGCTTTTTCCTTGCAGAGACCCTAAAATACCTCTACCTAATTTTCTCAGAGGATGATTTATTACCGCTCGATAAATGGCTGTTTAACTCGGAAGCACATGTACTTCCTGTTCTACCGGGAAATTTTCAAAATAAACCCCCCTCTAGTCCCACTGTTCCACCCAAGGCTGTTTTATGATAGATATTTGTAAATTATGTTGATTATTTTTTAAAATGTCTCTTCAGGAGATGAATGGGAATTCCATATTGCTTCTTAACAGCTGAATGTCATAGTTATTGTGATGTCACAGTTGTGATGTCAGTTCAGATGTCACAGTTCGTCTGATGCTAATTACCCTATACATGAAAATAAGTTCACAAAGCTCAATATGTAGTGCAACTTTTTATTTTTATCTTAAAGATTTTCTTTTTTCTCTTCCATTTGTTGAAACTGTTTCTACTAATATGAATACTTTGAATGCAATTCTCCTGCGACAATCATGCCTATAGTAGTCTGCGTGCCAGTGAAATTCTATAACAACACTAGTGATATGATAAAGGCCTGCTCTTTTTCTGTGAGTAATTTAAGGACAATGACATAGAAGTGGGTAACCATGATTAAACAGAATGTTAGAATTGCATAATACATGCCAAGGAACAAGTTTTGCTATTTTCCATTTGTTCCGTATTGTCGAGATGGTTTTATTCAGTATTATGAACGTTTGTGTTTATTTACTGGTCAGCGACCTCGGTAGCTCAGTGGATAATATAGTTGGGAATCGGCTGAAAATCCATGATCGATCATCATAATATTTAACCGACCGATGATTGATCAATAATCGATTAAACATGGCTGCTGTGAAAGACAAGTGTAAGCCTTTTTCGGATTATAATGAAAAAAAGAATCACATTTCAAGTATGTTCTGGTAATAAAGGAACTGAATGAAACTGACCAACATATATTTTAGAATATAAGTAGTGATACCCAATATACATATGTGATTACTCATTTTATTTTCTTGTATATTTTAGTACAAGAGAATGAAATAAGCCATAATTTTCAACAACCGAGTCAAGTCGATCATGAAAAATTGTAAGCGATCAATCAGATCAAAGGCATAACTGATCGATGATCGATCAATTCGATTAATCTGAACAACACTAATGGATAAGGCATTGGCTTTAGAGCTACAGACCTCTGCCCCGTGTGGGTTTCACTTCCTTGCGGAAGCATGTTAGATGGGGGAACTTCATCCTTCATCTCGTCTCCCTCTGAGGTCGCTGTCTCAATATAAAACTCCCATTTCATTTCATTGTTTGTGACTTCGAACTTTGCCATTCGACCCACACTAGGAATTTGTGACTGACCCAGACTGTATTGCATTGTGACTGACCCAGACTGTATTGCATTGTGACTGACCCAGACTGTATGACATTATGACTAACCCAAACTGTATGGCGTTGTGATTTTGACTCACACTGTATGACAAAAGTGATTTGTTGATGTAGGTTATGTGATACGAGACATTCTATTTTGTCCAATACTAGTCATATATGGTATAAATTAGTGCGCGGGTAATTTGACATTGTGTTCCGTTTATGGTCTGATTTTTAGCTTTACTGGCCAAAGGCCAGCAGAGCTTATGGGATGGCGAGTTGTCTGTTGTCCGTCATCTGTCGTCCATCCGTTAACTTTTATCTCGTTAAGACGATAATGCCTTCATTTTTCATCCGATCTTTACCAAACTTTACCAGATTGTTAATATCACTGAAAGCTTGGACAAGTTCGAAAACAAGCCAGATCGGACCAGTAACACCGGAGTTATGGCCCTTGATTTAGTTAAAAAGGCTATATTGTGCTTCGTTAAGACGATAGTGCCTTCATTTTTCATCTGATCTTTACCAAAGTTTACCAGAATGTTAGTATCAATGAAAGCTTGGGCAAGTTCGAAACCCAGTCAGATTGGACCATTTACACTGGAGTTATGGCCCTTGATTTATATATTTTGCCTCGTTAAGACGATAGAGCCTTCATTTTTCATCCGATCTTTACCAAACTTTACCAGAATGTTAGTATCAATGAAAGCTTGGAAAAGTTTGAAACCCAGCCGGATTGGACCATTTACACTGCAGTTATTGCCCTTGATTTATATATTTTGCCTCCAGACGATGGGGCCTTCATTTTTTATCCGATCTTTACCAAACTTTACCACATTGTTGATCTCAATGAAAGCCTGGACCAGTTGGAAATCCAACCAGATTGGACCATTTACACCAGAGTTATGGCCCTTGATTTTCTGAAATGTGCTATATGTTGACCTTGTTAACATGATAGGGCCTTCATTTTCCATCCGATCTTTATCAGACTTTACCAGATTATCAGCAAAAGCTTGGACAAGTTCGAAAACCAACCAAATTGGATTATTAACAGCAGAGTTATGGCCCTTGATTAAGTTAAAAGAATGCTGTATTTTGCCTCCTTCAAACGAAAGGGCCTTTGTTTGGCCGGATTTTATTGAAACTTTGCAGGGATGGTCAGTATCAAGCCTAGTCGCACATATTGTCACCATGTTCCAGTTGAATGATTTTGACAGAGTTATGGCGCTTTAAAGGTTTTAAGGCACAAACTTTGTGCTGACTAGTTCTCCTGAACCCCTGGCCGGATTTAAACGAAACTTTTTAGGGATGATCAGTTCCAGGCATTGTTGTGCATACCTTCGCCGTATTCCAGCTGAATATTTTTTGGCAGAGTTATGGCCCTTTAAAGGTTTTAATACAAAAACTTTGTCTGGAATAGTTCTCCTGAACCGCTTGTCGGATTTCAACGGAAAATGTCCCGAAATGGACAACGATGATCAGTATCAAGCCTAGCTGTGCATATCATCGTCGCATTCTGGTTGAGAATTTTTGGCAGAGTTATGGCCCTTTAAAGGTTTTAATAGACAAACTTTGTCTAGATTAGTCTCTTCTTAACTCCTTGCCGGATTTCAACGAATCTGGCAGAGTTGATCAGTACCAAGCCTTGTTGCACCTATCTTTGCTGTGTTCTGGTTGATTGATTTTTGGTCCTTTGAAGGTTTAAATAAACTTCGTCTAAACTAATTCTCCTGGTCCCCTGGCAGGATATTAACGAATTTTGACAGGGATGATTAATAACAAGCCTAGTTGCGCAAATTCATTGCCGTGTTCCAGTTGAATGAATTTTGGCAGAGTTATGACCCCTTAAAGGTTTTAATACACTAACTTTGTACAGACTAGTTCTCCTGAACTTCTGGCTGGATTTCAATGGAAGTAGACGGACGATTAGTACCAAGCCTAGTTGCGTATATTATCGTCATGTTCCGGTTGAATGCTTTTTGACAGAGTTATGGCCCCTTGTACATAAACTTTATCTTTAGCCAGTAGAGCATTCACAGGCCCTCTTGGGCCTCTTGTTATCTGCTTGTAATAAAAAATAAAGTGGAAGGGGTGCACAAGAGTCTGTTTTTTCTTTTTTTCTCTCGACATCAGTCACAGGCAGGGTGTGGTTTTGGCCTTTTTCAATAACTTTGGTCTTATTTTGCCTATTTGTATAACTAAATAAGAGGGTGGTCATTGTGATCTCATTTTGCATTATTTTAATTGATAACTGGGAGGTGCCATTGGTCTGTTTTTGCTGTTAGTTATAATAAAAAAATGAGGATACACAGGTGTGCATATCAATAACTGAGAATGGTCACTGACACAGGACTGATTTTCTACGACCCAACATTTTAGTGCTCCCCATAATTTGGGTAGAGCGTATAACTTATCAGTATGATGTGTAGTAACACATAAAAATGTCATGATGTCCCAGTTGAAGGATTTTGGCAGAGTTATGGGACTTTGAACTTTTTCAAATGTAAAGCTTGTCCACTCATTTCCTATATTTTTCATGCAATGTATTTGACATGTAACTTTATTCTGGGAGCATCCATCGGTTCTGTCGATTTCTTGTTTATTTTTCCCAGTTCCTGAATACATTTTTGTTTTTATCCCACTTCCCAATTTTCACCTTGTTTCATTTTCCACTTTGTGATATCTTGTGCCCCCTCCCCTTTCCCTTTATAAATGTTAATTATATAATAAATGAAAAATCATTTTATTTCATATGAATTATAACTCTTAACACATTATTATATAGTATATAGAAATAGAAGAATATAGTATGTAGAAATGTCTTGTATTGTTAAAAAAAAAAGTTCTCAGCACATGTTTTTGTTTTTGTGACTTTGTAGTCTTTTAAATTTCTTTGGTAAGAGTTTAAGAGTATCTGACACAAATACTATTAGGCTTAAAAGAAAAAAGTGTTTGTTTCCGCTAACCCAACTGACCCTATTATTAAAGGGGTTGATGCATTATTTTCAAACACAGTTTATCTTAAAGGCTCTGAAAAACTTGAAAAAAGCTGAAGGAATTATCAAAATGCCATGAAAAATAAAGGAGATATGACCTATTGAAAATTTGCAAAGAACATAAATGGAGGCGGCCATCTTTGAACGATGACGTCATCGCGCCGTTTTACCATTTATGGCATATCGATAAAATGTATTTTAAAGCAAAGAAAATCACTGCAAATGAAAAATAATACTAAAATGTATACATTTTACATCTTTATATTTATTTTTAATCAATTTGCAGTGGTTTTCTTTGCTTTAAAATACATTTTGTCAATATGCCATGTATGGTAAAACGGCGCGATGACGTCATCGTTCAAAGATGGCCGCCTCCATTTATGTTCTTTGCACGTTTTCAATAGGTCATATCTCCTTTATTTTTCATGGCATTTTGATAATTCTTTCAGCTTTTTTCAAGTTTTTCAGAGGCCTTTAAAATTAACTGTGTTTGGAAATAGTTCATCAACCCCTTTAAGCAGCCGACCTTAACATTTTTTATTGCAAAAAAAAAATAAATAATAAAAAGTTGAACCCATGAACCAAGGTTTCTTATGGAGAAAAAATATATAAATATATGCCTCTGGTGAGATTTGAATCCACGAACTCTAGGGTTTCCAGTGTACATTACCAAATTATTGAAAAAGGGCCATAACCATGTTAATACCTTCCCCAGTATTTTTTATATTAAACGTGTTTTTTTCATTAACAAAAATAAGGTTATTAATAATAAAAAAATAAAAAAATAAAGGTTTTTCCTACCTACATACCCTATTTTTTTTTAAAGCCATTAGCAGAAACGAACCTTTTTTTTGCAGGCCTTATTAGAAGTGACAGCTGAATACTCTAGTCTTTATCCAGAATTTCAGAAGGGGTTTTCCATGTAGGTACAAACATGGTAGGTCAACTGTCCTATTGAAAACCAACGTGGTGGAACACTACATTTCATTGTTCAAGTTACATGTACCGAACATTGTAGAAGTAGAAGTTGTTTGTACCTGCATCATTTGACTGGTAAAACCCATGAGAGGCCTATTCAGAAGTAAGGCTATTCTATTCTTCCTACATGTACTGAAACGTGCATGTATGATGTGTACGATGAGTGCTTATTCACAAAGTTGTGACAGTCGCACGTTGAATCGTGTTAACATTCCAAATGTATATTTAAGCCTGATTGCTTTGCCATGCTTTAAAAGTTATTTTGCTAAGATATATGTCCCTTTGTTTTGGCAGAAGCCACAATCCCGCAACATCCCCCCCACCCCACATACCCACACACACCCTTCAGCAACCCATCCCCAAAGACTGAATGTAAATAAACAAGCGGAGTCTGTGTGGGTAAAAGTAATGAGAAGTTCTGTTGCAATGTTAAACCCACATTAACTTATTAATTAATATTAATTTCACATTATTTCAAGCTTCCCTGTGGTGATGTATCCCCAATTGTTTTGTTTGTAAGATCATCGCCGAAGATGTGATACATTTTATTTAAAATCTGAAAGGCATTATAAAAGGCACCATAGGCTTGCCATAGCATTTTTAACTGACGTTGTTGGATGAGAAGGTTCTAGGCCCATTTTCCATATTTTATCTCGATGTACATAGAGGATGAGCCTGGCATGTTCTTTTCATGTTCATGCCTGTTAGGCGCCATATAACCTATCATCTGTTGGTGCGCCTTAAAACCCAATTCAGTTGTTTCATTTGTCTGAAAATTTGTGGCTGGCAAAAGTAAATTTTTACTGACAGCAAATGTTTAACAAAATGGTCTGTAATTTGCTCAAGCATTAATTTTATGCTTTAAAAATGATTAAGCAGGACTGTAGGTTAATCCTACATGTCGTATGACAATGATGCATTATATACGTCAGCATTTTGTGAACATTTTTTGCCATAGTTTGTATATACATAAATATCTTTTTAAAGTAAATGTCAAAGATGTTGTTAGTCTTTACATGAAGAAACCAAACTGTACAAATCAAAAAGGGGGAAGGTTGCATCAAAAAGGGGGGAAGTTGCATCAAAAAGGGGGAAGGTTGCATCAAAAAGGGGCGAAGGTTGCACTGCAGTAAAATGGTGATTGATGTGCCATGGACAATTTGCTGTTTATTTACAAATATTTCTTAACTATAAAATCACAAGTTTTTCTCAATTTTGAATTGTTGCTAATCTGAAAGTGCTCATTGTTATATAAATTATGATTGGTTCTTTTATGTGCCAAATGATCACAGGACCTTGATTTGTTGTACAGTATAGAATGTTATAGTGTAGTATGTGTAGAATCTTTCACTAATGTTACAGTGTAGACATGTTGCAGTGTAGAATGTTACAGTGTAGACATGTTACAGTGTAGAATGTTATAATTGGAATGTTACAATGTAGACATGTTACAGTGTAGAATGTTACAGTGTAGACATGTTACATTGTAGAATGTTATAATTAGAATGTTACATTATTTAAAGTATTGAATGTTACAGTGTAAAACTGTTAGAATAATGCCAAGCCTGATATGTAAGATTATCAATCTATCACACTGTTACAGATTTGTATCTATGCTCCAGCGGGATAATGCCACGACTAGGCCTGATATGTAATAATATTCACCTATAACACTGTTACAAATGGTATTCTATTCTCTAGCTAGGCTAGTATAGCTTGGTGCAGCGTCCTGCACTCGAATCTCCACTCTTTTCTCTTGCTTTTTTTTTTTAAATATTTCCAACCACTATTAAGCATGTACCTAATTTCACATATTGGAAAATGAATTATGAAGAGGTGGTGTGTTTTGACAAATTTTAATATGGAAACTTATCCGGTTTGCATATATGCAGACTTTAAAGATGTGACTTCATGCTTTTTGTGGGGGTCAAGGGTTCCGACTTAAAATTGACAAATAATTATATTTTCTATTCTAAAGGGTCTACACATAATGAATGAGGCTAAACATTACCCCATGTTTACAAGGGAATTAATGTTGCATATAAATATGTGCAGCTACTATCCTAGGTTATGTCTGAGTCCATTTAAACTACATGGTGGATTACATGGTGGATTACGTGGTGGATTACAATATTAGACCTAAACAACGCTATTCCATATCTTGATTGATATGACATTGTTATGCCCCCACCATCGAATAGTGAGGGGGCATATAACGTTAGTCATGTCCGTCCCTCCTTCCGTCCTGAAAAATTGTTTGTCTACCTTCTCCCACACTTTTCAACCGATTGCTTCGAAACTATACAGGATGCTTACCTATGATGTCGAGATGTGCATATCGTTTTGGCGTCAAAATTGACCCAGTATTACTGGAGTTATGGCCCCTTTTTCGGCAAATCTTATGTGAACGTATCTTGTGTGTCTATATCCTCCCACACATTTCAACTGATTGCTTCGAAACTTTACAGGATGCTTACCTATAATGTCAAAATGTGCATATATTTTCGGCGTTAAAATCTACCCAGTATTACAGAGTTATGGCCCCTTTTTTGTCAGTTTTATGTTTTACACTGATTGTTTTCAGTGGGGGCATCCGTGTCCCATGGACACATTTCTAGTTTATCATGAATTGGAATACTTTTAAAATGTTAGGTTCTTTTATGTGGCCAATTAACAGATACCTAACAACCTAACATTCCTGTATGAACACTGCCAGTAAATTTTTTAAAAAAAAATTTTTTTATTTGAATATCAAGTGTACAGACATTTAACTACAGTACATGTATGGCTGCATTACAGTCTAATTTTTGGTGTAAAAATCAGGTATTTGAAAATTCCATTTAAGTTTTATCAAACAAATAACATAATTTGTATTGGATATGAAAACTGAACTGCTCGTATTTGATCACATCAGTGTTCTCAGTTCATCCTCTGGTCATAGACTACCTAAGTATACATATTCATATTTATTATTACTATAATACTATAGATTTTGCAACAACTCTGCAGTTCTGCAGGTAAGAAGGTTTTAGGCCCATTCTCCATATTTTATCTTGATGTAAATGGAGGATGAGCATGGCACGTTCATTCCTGTTAGGCGCCATATTACCTTTCATGTGTTGGTGTTCCGTAAAACCGTATAATTCATATATTATGTACCTACCAATAATAAATACCTAGTACATTCATTATCTGACAGTGGTATAACCTGTATCACTACAAGCCGATGATTTTCTGATTGTGTATCTCTATACTACTAAAATAAATCACGATGTGTGACGTCGGCATTTTCCGATGTCATCACCTACCTGCGTAATTAAACAAGTTTTACTGTGCTATTATACAAGCACTCTTGTGAAAGTATATAATAAAATGTTCATTACTAGAATGAGTGTTCTGTCAGCCTGCATCACCTTTTGTGGGTATGCCATATCTCCAGGATCACACTTGAAGCTTTAGTGAGATCCCGAGGTTATACAAGCTTCCAGGACACTTATTTTGCTATAATCAAAGTAATGATCATATTGCAATAATAACTGGACCTTTCAGTTGTGTGAGACAAGAGCTAATTGAATTGAATTGAATGTTGTTTAACAGCTCATCAACACAGTATAGGTTATTTAGAGCAGCCCCGGAGGGAGGGGAAGGATACATAGGAATCCGGGAACCGTGCCCTACTCTTATGTATTCCTATGGTTCTTTAACGTGCTCGTCGCCATTCGACGGACGGGGCTTAGGGAAAGTGTCTTGCCTAAGAACACATCGACGAAACTCAGTGGCACCAAGGAGGGCAAGAGCTAAAGTAGATATTAATGTTGTTTGGGACAAATATAACAGGTTTTCTTCATTGAAACTTAATAGTTTTAGAAGTGTTTTATACAAGTTGAACTGTTTGAGTTTTCTGATTTCAAGATGAAATAGAAACTTGTTGTTTTTGATTGATGTTAACGCTCAGGCCGTGGATCAATCACCTTATTTCAGAATTGTTTGATCAATCACCTCATTTCAGAATTGTTCAATAAATCACCTCATTTCAGAATTGTTTGATCAATCACTTTATTTCAGAATTGTTTGATCAATCACCTTATTTCAGAATTGTTTGATCAATCACCTCATTTCAGAATTGAATTATATATGTTATGTAGAGGGCTGCTATTGTATTTGTGATATAAAGGAGTTGGCATGTGTGAAATTGTGTGCAAAAAATAAATGAAACTGTTATGAGATTGAAACTTAGAGATGTTGAATGTGTGAAAATGAACTGTTATGAGTGATGTTTTTTATGTTACATTACGAATGTTTTTTACAATTTAGCCTATTATACAATGATATGAAGTGAGAGAAACCATTCTTAAGTCTAGTATGTAAGTTGACCACCATTATCTGTAATAATGCAGTCCATCAATTTGACCATGCAGGCTGATCTTGTAGGCTGATCTGGGTTTACAATGTCCAGCTGCTGCTCAGTCATATTCCCCAAAACACCTCTTTGTCACATGAATGGAATGGTCTTAATTCAAAGAAAGAACAGTCCATTATATATTATGTAGCGGGTTAGGAAAAAACAAACAACACTTGTTCTCTGATACTGCTTTTCACATTTATACAATGATGTTTGGTTTATTCGCAGCTAATTGATAAAATCCATTTATTCATCACTTCATGTATATATGAAAACCATTTTCACAAGAAGAGCGTCTACACATTCTTTCGGGCCTCTTGTTTCAATTTGATCTGGTATGTTTTAGAGTATAACATTTAATTTGACTGTGACACGATGGCGAAGTTGTTAAATGTAATTTATATACCGTTATTGATTGAATATCATGATTTTAAATTGATATGCCCCATGTGGTTCCGGAGCCCCTGTTTGGTTACGGGGCAAAGAATAGGGCCACTGCAGATCCCGTTGGAGGGGTAGGCGGAGGTGTAGAACCCCCAACCCCCCCCAAATTCATGTTCATTTTATCATTTTTTGTTCATGCTCATTAAAGGTCTTCATCATGACCCCTGCATTGTTTCAGGTGCCATCTCGCTCATATCACTAGAGCAGTGGCAGAAAAACTATAACATGGCTCCAGCGTAAATGGAGTGTCTACAGAATTTGCAGCAACTCTGCAGTTCAGGGTGAGCAGGTTCTAGGCCCGTTCTCCATATTTTATCTCGATGTACATGGAGGATGAGTCTGGCATGTTCATTCCTGTTAGGCGCCATATAACCTTTCATGTGTTGGTGCGCCTTAAAACCCCAATTAAATTAAATTTATTCTTTATTAATTGCATGACTGTGTGTATATTTTCTCCGTATTCAAGCCAGGAATAAAACAGTGTCCTGTTAAGGGTATATCCACCATAGCTTTCAGCCAATTAAAATTACAGTATATACACATGTAAGAATATCATGTGTAGTCCCACAAACAACTGTATTTAACGTGTAGTCCCACAAACAATTGTATTAAACATGTAGTCCCACAAACAACTATTAAAATACAGTGGCGCACATGGCCAATGTTTTGGGAATTTGACCTTTGTATAACAGAGGGCAAAGCTAAAAATTTAATGTTGAAACTATCAATCAACAGTCTCCCTTATGAATTCAGATCAGTTTTGGGAACAGTTTCCCTGTATATATATTCTTTTAAAATGAGTGAAGTGAATAATTTTGCCTTGTAAATAATTGTAAATAAATATAAAATATAAATTATTTAAAAAAAATCATGTTTTGTCATATATATTTGTCTTTAATATTGAATGCAGTTTAGATTCAGCTTTGTGATTCCGTTTTGTATAAATGGGTAATGAGTATCACAGAAATAGAGGGCTTGCCGACTGCCGCGAAAATATTGTATCTTTTTCTTCAGTTTCAGTTTCCCCTCAAACTGTACTAAGTGTACTAGCACACAAATACACTGCCGTATATTTTCAGAGCAAATAAAAAAACTATGCTAGTTGATTGCATATTTTATGTTAAAAATATTTGATATTAAGTTAAAGGAGTGTCAAACTTTTAGCCAAGCAATAAATTCTAATTTCACATCATACTACAAAATATATTAAAAACACCTGTAATTAATCAGGGCCTGGCATTGCCAAGTGGATAGCAAGGTGGACTTAAAAGTAGCTATCCCGCCAACAACAGCCAAATTTTACAATATATGTACACCGTTTCTTAACCTACTGACGACAAGGTATATATATATGTATATAATTTACCTATTTTGAGAATCTAAACTCGATGGACACAATATAAACCGCTTTAACCAGCCAGGCAAAACTCCAAAACTGGAGCGTTGAATTAAGAGTTACCAACTCGTAATTCATTTTACACATATTCAATCACAGATATTTTAAAACCTTTGAATAAACTTATACTTTTAATTGGCACATACACATTATTATATGACCTAAACACCTGGCTAGAGTTTTGATGGACCGTTTTGTAGTGCAATTTTTCTGTTATTTGGTTAATTTCTTTAAAATCCCGGTTTAAGCCTCACCGGTGCCACTGAATTTTGTCGGTGTGTTCTTGGGCCTTGTCTGTCAGATGGGATTTAAATCGGGTGCTCCCATATATCCTTCGAGCTTGGTGAAGAACCAAAACCATTTTTAGCTCTTCTGATCAGTGATCAGCAGAGCTTATGCCGTGGTGCGGCGTCCGTCGTCCGTCCGTCTGTCCGTCCGTAAACTTTTTTTTTGTAGCGACTACTCCTCTGAAACTACGGAATGGATTTTCATGAAACTTTACAGAAATGTTGCCCATGAAATCTAGTTGATCCTAGCAAAAATTCATGTTGATGTGAAATCCAAGATGGCCACCAAATCTAAAAATAGATTTTTAAAAAACAAGTTTGTAGCGACTACTTCTTGAAAACTCTAAGTTATATTGATATGGAACTTTTTCTAAAATGATCAGCATGACATGATGTTGGTCCTTGTCGAAAATCGTTTTGATTCGACGTTAAACATGGCTGCCAGCGGCTACTTTGTTTACATAGATTTATATAATGAAAACTTGTAGCGACTACTCCTCTGAAACTACTTGACGGATTTTCATGAAACTTCACAGGAATGTTGCTCTTGATATCTTATTGATCCTAGCAAAATTTCAGGTCAGCCGGAAATTCAAGATGGCCGCCACGGCTAAAAATAGATTTTTAAAAAATATGTTTGTAGCGACTACTTCTTGAAAACTATAAGTGATATTGATATGAAACCTTTTTCTAAAATGATCAGCATGACATGATGTTGGTCCTTGTCAAAAATCGTTTTGATTCAACATTAAACATGGCTGCCAGAGGCCATCTTTGTTTACATAGAGTAAAAACTTCTAGCGACTACTCCTCTGATACTACTTGGCGAATTTTCATGAAACTTTACAGGAATGTTGCTCTTAATGTCTAATTGATCCTAGCAAAATTTCAGATCGGCCAGAAATTCAAGATGGCCGCCACAGCTAAAAATAGATTTTTAAAAAATAAGTTTGTAGCGACTACTTCTTGAAAACTATAAGTGATATTGATATGGGACTTTTTCTAAAATGATCAGCATGACATGATGGTTATCCGAGTCGAACATTATTTTGATTCAACGTTAAACATGGCTGCCAGTGGCCATCTTTGTTTACATAGAGTTATATAATGAAAACTTGTAGCGACTACTCCTCTGAAACTACTTGACGGATTTTCATGAAACTTCACACGAATGTTGGTGTTGATGTCTAATTGATCCTAGCAAAATTTCAGGTCGACCGGAAATTCAAGATGGCCGCCATGGCTAAAAATAGATTTTCAAAATACAAGTTTGTAGCGACTACTACTTGAAAACTATAAGTGATATTGATATGGGACTTTTTCTAAAATGATCAGCATGACATGATGTTGGTCCTTGTCAAAAATCGTTTTGATTCGATGTTTAACATGGCTGTCGGCCATATTTGTTTACATAGAGTTATATAATGAAAACTTGTAGCGACTATTCCTCTTAAACTACTTGACGGATTTTCATGAAACTTCACAGGAATGTTGCTCTTGATGTCTAATTGATCAGGTCGGCCGGAAATTCAAAATGGCCGCCACGGCTAAAAATAATTTTTCAAAAAACAAGTTTGTAGCGACTTCTTCCTGAAATCAAAATCAATCAGTAGAGCTTCAAGGTCATTGACCTCTTGTTTTAGAAAGTTGCTATGAAAGTTATTGTTGGTTAGTAAGAGTAGTGCAGGTTCCCTGATTCCTATGTATCCTTCCCTCTCACTGGGGAGGCTCTAAATATCCTAAAATGTGATGATGATCTGTTAAACAGCATCCAATTCAATCCATGAATTATTTTGAGCAGTGTAGAGAACGACTGCTGTACTTTTGTATGTTTAGTATAGTCAGTATTAACTGTATTGTCATTGTGAGGGTTGGCGTGGCGCAGTCGGTAGCACGGTGGATTTGTAACCGGAGGCCCCGGGTTCAATCCTCCATGGTGCCGCTGAGTTTTGTCGGTGTGTTCTTGGGCAAGACACTTAGCCTCGTCTGTCGGATGGGGACGTAAACCGGGCAGTTCCGCGTATCGGTCTATCCTCCGAGCACGTTAAAGAACCATAGGAATCTGTTCGATAATAATAGTAGGGCACGGATCCCAGATTCCTATGTATCCTTCCCCTCTCTCTGGGGCGGCTCTAAATAACCTATACTGTGTTGATGAGCCGTTAAACGTTCAATTAACAATTCAATTAGTATTGTCATTGTATACTGAGTCAAAAAAGAAAATGTGCACTCAATTGCATAGAGAATGACCCTGTAGTACTTATGTAAGTAAGTGTTGTCAACTGTATATGTCATTGTTTAAGACAATCACAGACCTAATAATAATAATAACATATACCTAGTCAAAAAAGAAAGTGCACTCAAATTTCATTATGAATATTACATTGCTATAAATCTTATGTCATAAATGTATTCAAACAAACATCACAAGTTTTTAAAAGTTTGACGTCCATGAGAAATTTCAGAAAGCAATTAACAAGAATGTTATCTTGAGTTTTCCCATTTAGCTCCATGCATTTTGCAATTTTGTTTTTTCTTTTTTTTGCCCCGGGGGCCCCGTTTGGTTACGGGGCAAAGAATAGAGCCACTGCAGATCCCGTTGGAGGGAAAGGCAGAGGGGTAGAATCCCCCCCAAAATCATGTTCATTTTATCATTTTTTGTTCATGCTCACTAAAGGTCTTCATCATGACCCCTGCATTGGTTCAGGTGCCATGTCGCTCATATCACTAGAGCAGTGGCAGAAAAACAATAACGTGGCTCCAGCGTAAATGGAGTGTCTACAGTAGAACTTGCAGCAACTCTGCAGTTCAGGGTGAGAAGGTTCTAGGCCCGTTCTCCATATTTTATCTCGATGTACATGGAGAATGAGCCTGGCATGTTCATTCCTGTTAGGCGCCATATAACCTTTCACGTGTTGGTGCGCCTTAAAACCCCAATTAAATTAAATTGACTCTGTTATTGAAGGAACTTTTCATACAAAGTCATCACTGTATGATTAATGCATACATTTTGTAGAGTTTAAAACTTGTTTTGCTAAATTTGTCCAAAAACAGATGTGCATACTTCCTTATTTGAGTATAGTTGTAATTTGGTCTGTGGCTTAATTTTTGAAATTATGATCCTATGTTGTTGAGTTTTCCCATTTGTTCCGGCGCGAGACGCTGTTTACTATTATGACAACGACGATTCAGCTGTCACGATGTTCAGCATCATGACTATTGAAATTTTTACAATCATACAAGTTTGCAAGTAACGCGTATGTATGGAGAGCAATAGAAGATTTGTGATCCAGTTGTATCATTATTATTATGCAAAGGTCATTGATGCTTTGTGGGCAAAATGTCCTTTTCCCTGTGTGTGAAAAACACTCAAAAATCTTCACATTTTGTTTGTAGCTCATCTTAAAGGGACTAAAAATCATTATTTTTCACCCAGAATTGTTTAAGAATTAAACCCAATAGACATTCTGTAAAAGCACTTTATTGAAATAACATTTTTTTTTTGTAAAGGGAAGTAACTCTAGTAAAAACACACCTGAATTATTCAAATTGTATGGCATGTTATAGGTACTTAGCAGTATCCCTTTTGCTAGAGTTTTCCACACATTCAAACGTCTGTTTGTGAATTTTGCTCCCATATTGAAAACATCAATGGCCTTTGCCCAAATCAGATTTGTTATTTATAGATAACCTTATGTTGTAGTAGTAATTCCGAGATATGTAAATATTTCTGTGACTTTCACCATGACAATTTCTGTGTTATATATTAGAATGTTGTCTTTTTTAATCCTAAAAAAACTGTTAATCCTACTAAAATGATGTTGAACGTCATCCGTTGATCTAACATTCTATAAAGCAAATAATTTCGGTTAAAATCATGCATAAACTCATTTGAAATGTAATAAAGAGATTATTTAACTGCTGTGTTAGATAATAGGGAAATCCTTCACTTGATGGCAGGCGTGTTTTTTTTCTCACTCACTCGCATATGCTCATTTGTGAAAAGAACCACACGTCTACCATCTCATGAAGGATTTCCCTATAATCGATCCTAGCAGTTAATTCAATCTCTATATAACCATATACACATGTACATGTAAATTATCTTTGAGACAGATTTTCAACAAAATACAAGTCTAAATTAGCAAACTATCTGTATTAACCACCATTTTGAATTTATGAGTTATCAACTAGAAATTTGCCTTCTGGTCGAGGGGTTAGCGACATTGTAAACTATCTCGCCTCTCACAGCTGCGGGTTTGAATCCCACTGGGAGCTTGACTTGTAATTGAAGAATTGTCGATTCTTACAGATGGTGGGATGTGTACAGTACTGGTTCTACCCAGGAAGCCTCCACCACAAAAAAAAAGAGAGAAGTCGACTGTCATATATAACCTTACATGTGTTGAAAATAAGGTACATAACAAATAAACCAACTAGAAATTCATTTGACCCATATTCAGCTAGGTATATTTTCTATGAGAATTCTTATTATTATACGGTGGCGTCCGTGGCCGAGTGGTTAGAGTCGCTGACTTGCAATCACTTGCCCATCACCGCTGTAGGTTCGATCCCTCAGAGGCCTAGGAATATTTATGTGAGGAAGCTATCCAGCTGGCTTGCGGAACATCAATGGTTCTACCCAGGAGCCGCCCGTGCACGAAAATTGCCCGGAGGGGCACCTGGGGTCTTCCTCCACCAGTGGAAGCTGGAAAGTCGCCATATGACCTTAGCTGTTGGTGCGACTGTAAAATCCAATTCAATTCAATTATTATTATACCTCACATAAAACCCCCATGTTAAATCCCCATAGACAACAATGTGTAATTTCTTACTATCTTACGCGAGGGTGATGGTACAGGGTGATAGTAAACCGCAGGGTGATAGTAAAAAAATTATCAAATGCTCAGCTTTGATGTGTGCTGTTTTGGTGACGTCATCGGGTCAGTATGGTGAAATTGCTCTTTTTAACTCATCATAACTTCAAAAGTACTTGACCGATTTCAATAAACTACCACTCATTTTCTTAGTTACGCTATTTCCAATCCAACAATATAACTTGCATAGCAACTTTATAAAAAAATGGTTTTGGCAAATACACTGCTTCACTGCGCATGTCCTGTTTCACTCAAACAAGCAGTCTTAAATGAATTTTTTTTGGCTTAGGGCTTTTCGTTATAATAAAATAAATACCACATTCATGAGAGGGTGATAGTAAGAATGCTCACCCTTTGCCTCTAGCGATATCATATATAATGGTGAATAGGTAATTTATTATCACGACTTGAGCGTTATTGATTGTGTGTAACCCATTTCATATTTTCAATATTAAACTTTGCATATGGTTTGGAATGGTTATAGACAGACATACATTTTATAGTAGTGAATTGATGATGTTTAATTTCTTTAGATTGCACTAATTATTTTTTCTCAATAAATAGATTATACTAAAACAAAATAAATGTTAACTGCAAATGTGAAAACTTGGCTGCATTGTAAATGGAGTGTCTACTATAGAATTTGCAGCAACTCTACAGTTCTGCAGGTTAGAAGGTTCTAGGCCCATTCTCCATATTTTATCTTGATGTCAATGGAGGATGAACCTGGCATGTTCATTCCTGTTAGGCGCCATATAACCTTTCATGTGTTTATGCACAGTAAAACTTAATTCAGTTCAACGTTTAAGTAATCTGTTGTAAAAAACATTAATTTTTTTCAGTCGCAGTTGTACTTCAGTTGGTACTTTTTGCCATAATGTTGTGTGAAACAATAACTGAAAAGGCTTACTAATAAAAAATATATTGTAAATATACATCAATGAAGAAAAGAGTTTCATTTTGAGCTCCGGATACAATCTCACATCATAGAGTTACAACAGTCCCTAGTTATTTACAAAGGGTCCCTCTGTGATACTCTGGCAAGCGAGACTGAGTACCTGGTTCTTTGTTGGCTTGCATACTGAGTACAAATTATATAAAGTATGTACTACCTGGCATATAGCACCCTTTAATAATGTTATCAACACCCTTTATACGGCTTTCCGTGGGGCCCCGTTTGGTTACAGGGCAAAGAATGGGGCCACTGCAGATCCCGTTAGAGGGTAGGCAGAGGGATAGAACCCCCCCAAAAGGTCTTCATCATGACCCCTGCATTGCTTCAGGTGCCATCTCGCTCACATCACTAGAGCAGTGGCAAAAAAACTATAATGTGTCTCCAGCGTAAATGGAGTGTCTACAATAGAATTTGCAGTAACTTTGCAGTTCAGGGTGAGAAGGTTCTAGGCCCGTTCTCCATATTTTATCTCAATGTACATGTATAATTCCTGTTAGGCGCCATATAAACTTTCATGTGTTGGTGCGCCTTAAAACCCCAATTCAGTTCATACGGCTTTTTACATTGCACAGTTTGTTGAATGTTTGTCCAATTACATATTATTGCAGGTGATTTTCAAAGGTTTTTATTAGTGTCCTCATTCATCATCAGTGTACAGTCGATTTGTTGATTTATTTTAATAAATAATGGCATTATAGCGATATGTATGTATCTGTTAAAATTAATGTAAATACAAGTAATAAATCTTTATTATGTGAAATATTGAGTTTTTCCATTATTATCAGAAAAGTAGTGTTTTCAATTATACCCATTTTAGAAAAGTGACCACATCGCTATACCCTCAAAACTGGGTTATTGAGGAGCATAGACCTATTTATGCTGATGGGGTCATTGTCGTACCGGGTACTTCAGAAAAGCACCCGGGGTACTTTTTAGCTCGACTATTCGAAGAATAAGAGAGCTTATGTAATCACCCCGGCGTTTGCGTCGGCGTCCCACATCAATGTTTGCGTGTAAGCTGTGTTTACAAGTCTATATCTCTTACATTTCTTATCCTAGCACAACCAAATTTGGCCATGGGCTGCCTTAAAGCATTGTCTTAAGGGCTGCATAACCCATGGGCTCCCATGGAACCCAAATTATGATGGCCCATAAAATGTGTCCCATTTCACATTAAATTTTGCGTGTAAGCTATGTTTACAAGTCTATATCTCTTACATTTCTTACCCTAGCACAACCAAATTTGGCCATTAGCTTCCTTCAGCTGTGTTTACAGGTCTATATCTCTTACATTCCTTAACCTAGCTGAACTATATTTGGGAATTGGTTTCCTTATAGTATGTTGTAAAGGGTTAGGTAAGTAATTTCGTCTTCTGCAAATTCTGGGCTCCCATGGTACCCAAATTGTGATGGCCCATAAAATGTGTAATAAAGGCAGATCTAGGTTTGTATGTAAGCATGTATATATTTGTAATTTTTCATCTGATCTTTGCAAACTTTACCAGATTGTTGATGTAAATGAAAGCTCGGACAAGTTCAAAAACCAGCCAAATCGGACCAGTAACAGCGGAGTTATGGCCCTTGATTTAGTTAAAAATGCTATATTTTGCCTCAAGACGATGGGGCGTTCATTTGTTATCCGATCTTTACCAAACTTTACCAGATTTTTTGACTTTTTTTCTTCTTTTATTAATGGCTCTATTGATCAGAGATCAGCAGAGCTTATGCTGTGGTGCGGTGTCCGTCGTCCGTCTGTCCGGCCGTCCGTCTGTCCGTCCGTAAACGTTTTTTGTAGCGACTACTCCTCTGAAACTACTGAATGGATTTTCATGAAACTTTACAGAAATGTTGCCCATGAAGTCTAGTTGATCCTAGCAAAAAATCATGTTTATGTGAAATACAAGATGGCCGCCAAATCTAAAAATACGTTTTTAAAAAACAAGACTGTAGCGACTACTTCTTGAAAACTATAAGTGATATTGAAATGGGACTTTTTCTAAAATAATCAGCATGACATGATGTTGGTCCTTGTCGACAATCGTTTTGATTCTACGTTAAACATGGCTGCCAGCGACCATCTTTGTTTACATAGAGTTATATAATGAAAACTTGTAGCGACTACTCCTCTGAAACTACTTGACGGATTTTCATGAAACTTCACAGGAATGTTGCTCTTGATGTAAAATTGATCCTAGCAAAATTTCAGGTCGGGCGGAAATTCAAGATGGCCGCCACGGCTAAAAATAGATTTTTAAAAAATAAGTTTGTAGCGACTACTTCCTGAAATCAAAATCAATCAGTAGAGCTTCAAGGTCATTGACCTCTTGTTTTTATATTATTATTATTTTTTAGCTCTACTGATCAGAGATCAGCAGAGCTTATGCCGTGGTGCGGCGTCCATCGTCCGTCTGTCCGTCTGTCTGTAAATGGATTTTCATGAAACTTTACAGAAATGTTGCCCATGAAGTCTAGTTGATCCTAGCAAAAATTCATGTTGATGTGAAATCCAAGATGGCCGCCAGATCTAAAAATAGGTTTTTAGCTCTACTGATCAGAGATCAGCAGAGCTTATGCCGTGGTGCGGCGTCCGTCGTCCGTCCGTCCGTCTGTCCGTCTGTCCGTTAACTTTTATTTGTAGCGACTACTCCTCTGAAACTACTGGATGGATATACATAAAACTTAACAGAAATGTTGCCCATGAAGTCTAGTTGATCCTAGCAAAAATTCATGTTGATGTGAAATCCAAGATGGCCGCCAAAGCTAAACATAGATTTTTTAAATTCAAGTTTGTAGCGACTACTTCTTGAAAACTATAAGTGATATTGATATGGGACTTTTTCTAAAATGATCAGCATGACATGATGTTGGTCCTTGTCGAAAATCGTTTTGATTTGACTTTAAACATGGCTGCCAGCGGCCATCTTTGTTTACATAGAGTTATATAATGAAAACTTGTAGCGACTACTCCTCTGAAACTACTTGCCGGATTTTCATGAAACTTCACAGGAATGTTGCTCTTGATGTCTAAATGATCCTAGCAAAATTTCAGGTCGGCCGGAAATTCAAGATGGCCGCCACGGCTAAAAATAGATTTTCAAAATACAAGTTTGTAGCGACTACTTCTTGAAAACTATAAGTGATATTGATATGGGACTTTTTCTAAAATGATCAGCATGACATGATGTTGGTCCTTATCAAAAATCGTTTTGATTCGACGTTAAACGAGGCTGCCAGCGGCCATCTTTGTTTACATAGAGTTATATAGTAAAAACTTGTAGCGACTACTCCACTGAAACTACTTGGCGGATTTTCATGAAACTTTACAGGAATGTTGCTCTTAATGTCTAATTGATCCTAGCAAAATTTCAGATTGGCCAGAAATTCAAGATGGCTGCCACAGTTAAAAATAGATTTTTAAAAAATAAGTTTGTAGCGACTACTTCTTGAAAACTATAAGTGATATTGATACGGGACTTTTTCTAAAATGATCAGCATGACATGATGGTTATCCGAGTCGAACATTATTTTGATTCGACATTAAACATGGCTGCCAGTGACCATCTTTGTTTACATAGAGTTATATAATGAAAACTTGTAGCGACTACTCCTCTGAAACTACTTGACGGATTTTCATGAAACTTCACAGAAATGTTGCTCTTGATGTCTAATTGATCCTAGCAAAATTTCAGGTCGGCTGGAAATTCAAGATGGCCGCCATGGCTAAAAATAGATTTTCAAAATACAAGTTTGTAGCGACTACTTCTTGAAAACTATAAGTGATATTGATATGGGACTTTTTCTAAAGACATGATGTTGGTCCTTGTCGAAAATCGTTTTGATTCGACGTTAAACATGGCTGCCAGCGGCCATCTTTGTTTACATAGAGTTATATAATGAAAACTTGTAGCGACTACTCCTCTGAAACTAATCGACGGATTTTCATGAAACTTCACACGAATGTTGCTCTTGATGTCTAATTGATCCTAGCAAAATTTCAGGTCGGCCGGAAATTCAAGATAGCCGCCACTGCTAAAAATAGATTTTTAAAAAATAAGTTTGTAGCGACTACTTCTTGAAAACTATAAGAGATATTGATATGGGACTTTTTCTAAAATGATCAGCATGACATGATGTTGGTCCTTGTCGAAAATCGTTTTGATTCGACGTTAAACATGGCTGCCAGTGGCCATCTTTGTTTACATAGAGTTATATAATGAAAACTTGTAGCGACTACTCCTCTGAAACTACTTTACGGATTTTCATAAAACTTCACAGGAATGTTGCTCTTGATGTCTTATTGATCCTAGCAAAATTTCAGGTCGGCCGGAAAATCAAGATGGCCGCCACGGCTAAAAATAGATTATTAAAAAATAAGTTTGTAGCGAGCGACTACTTCTTGAAAACTATAAGAGATATTGATATGGGACTTTTTATAAAATGATCAGCATGACATGATGGTTATCCGAGTTGAACATTATTTTGATTCGACGTTAAACATGGCTGCCAGTGGCCATCTTTGTTTACATAGAGTTATATAATGAAAACTTGTAGCGACTACTCCTCTGAAAGTACTTGACGGATTTTCATGAAACTTCACAGAAATGTTGCTCTTGATGTCTAATTGATCCTAGCAAAATTTCAGGTCTGCCGGAAATTCAAGATGGCCACCACAGCTAAAAATAGATTTTCAAAAATGAAGTTTGTAGTCACTACTTCCTGAAATCAAAATCAATCGGTAGAGCTTCAAGGTCATTGACCTCTTGTTAAAAAACAAGTTTGTAGCGACTACTTCTTGAAAACTATAAGTGATATTGATATGGGACTTTTTCTAAAATGATCAACATGACATGATGTTGGTCCTTGTCAAAAATCGTTTTGATTCAATGTTAAACATGGCTGCCAGAGGCCATCTTTGTTTACATAGAGTTATATAGTAAAAACTTGTAGCGACTACTCCTTTGAAACTACTTGACAGATTTTCATGAAACTTTACAGGAATATTACTCTTAATGTCTAATTGATCCTAGCAAAATTTCAGATCGGCCAGAAATTCAAGATGGCCACCACAGCTAAAAATAGATTTTTAAAAAAGAAGTTTGTAGCGTCTACGTCTTGAAAACTATAAGTGATATTGATATGGGACTTTTTGTAAAATGATCAGCATGACATGATGGTTATAAGAGTCAAACATTATTTTGATTCAACGTTAAACATGGCTGCCAGTGGCCATCTTTGTTTACATAGAGTTATATAATGAAAACTTGTAGCGACTACTCCTCTGAAACTACTTGACGGATTTTTATGAAACTTCACAGGAATGTTGCTCTTGATGTCTAATTGATCCTAGCAAAATTTCAGGTCGCCCGGAAATTCAAGATGGCTGCCATGGCTAAAAATAGATTTTCAAAATACAAGTTTGTAGCGACTACTACTTGAAAACTATAAGTGATATTGATATTGGACTTTTTGTAAAATGATCAGCATGACATGATGTTGGTCCTTGTCAAAAATTGTTTTGATTCAACGTTAAACATGGCTGCCAACAGCCATCTTTGTTTACATAGAGTTATATAGTAAAAACTTGTAGCGACTAATCCTTTGAAACTACTTGGCAGATTTTCATAAAACTTTACAGGAATGTTGCTCTTAATGTTTAATTGATCCTAGCAAAATTTCAGATCGGCCAGAAATTCAAGATGGCCACCACAGCTAAAATAAGATTTTTTAAAAAAGAAGTTTGTAGCGACTACGTCTTGAAAACTATAAGTGATATTGATATGGGACTTTTTGTAAAATGATGAGCATGACACGATGGTTATCAGAGTCAAACATTATTTTGATTCGACGTTAAACATGGCTGTCAGCGGCCATCTTTGTTTACATAGAGTTATATAATGAAAACTTGTAGCGACTATTCCTGTGAAACTACTTGACGGATTTTCATGAAACTTCACAGGAACGTTGCTCTTGATGTCTTATTGATCCTAGCAAAATTTCAGGTCGGCCGGAAATTCAAGATGGCCGCCACGGCTAAAAATATTTTTTCAAAAAACAAGTCTGTAGGGACTACTTCCTGAAATCAAAATCAATCAGTAGAGCTTCAAGGTCATTGACCTCTTGTTTTTTTTTAATTTTTTTATTTAATTTTTTTTTAAATTTTTATTTTATTTTTATTATCTCTACTGGCCAAGTTCGAAAACCAGCCAGATCGGACCAGTAATGGCGGAGTTATGGCTCTTGATTTAGTTAAAAATGCTATATTTTGCCTCTTTAAGACGATAGTCACTCGCTTCATTGATGTTATAAGAGCCATATTAGCCAGTAGAGCATCCACAGGCCCTCTTGTGCCTCTTGTTTACATATTTTTGTGTAGTTTTAGTCAATTCTTATACATATCTTACACTATCCCCCCCACCCACCCCCGACTTGAAATTCTATTTTTTTTTTAAACATATTTCTGTGTTGTTGTAGTTAATTCTTACACATAGCTTCTAACACATTGTTGTTGCCCACCACCCCCGACCACACACTCGAAACTCGATTCCCCCCCACTCGAAACTGGATTTTTTTTTTTTTTTTTTTACATATTTCTGTGTTGTTTTGGTCAATTCTCACATAGCTTCTTACACATGTTGCCCTCCCCACCCCGCCTCTCCCAACTCAAAACTCGATTTTTAAATATTTATATTTTTTTACTTATTTCTGTGTTGTTTTGGTCAATTCTTACACATAGCTTCTTACACATATATGTTGCCCCACCCCTCCCCTGCCCCGCTTTCCAACACCAACCACCCCACTGGAAACTCAATTTTTTGTATTTTTTTTTTACATATTTCTGTGTTGTTTTGGTAAATTCTTATACATAGCTTCTTACACATGTATGTTGCCCCCTGCCCCACCCCCCATTGAAACTCGTTTATTTATATTTTACATATTTCTGTGTTGTTTTTGTCAATTCTTACACATAGCTATGTTGCCCCCTCCCCCCTCCCCTCCACGCCCCTCCTCCCCCACCCCCACTCGAAACTGGAATAATTTTATTTTTATTTTTTTACATATTTCTGTGTTGTTTTGGTAAATTCTTACATAGCTTCTTACACATATATGTTGCCCTCCCCCCACCCCTTGCCTTGCCCCCACCACTCCCTCATCCCCACTCAAAACTCGATTTTTAATTAATATATATATATTTTTTTACATATTACTGTGTTGTTTTGGTTAATTCTTACATAGCTTCTTACACATATATGTTGCCCTTAACCCCCCTACCCCGCCGCTCCCTCACCCCTACCCCCACCCCCACTCAAAACTAGATTTATTTTTATTTTTATTTTTTTTACATATTTCTGTGTTGTTTTAGTCAATTCTTACACATAGCTATGATGTGACCCCCACTCCCCCACATTGGTTTATGGGCTTCCCTCACATGGAGGACAGGGGAGGGGAATTCTTTTCATTTGATATTCCATTATTTAGATATTAATATTTTAATTTGAACGCAATCATTTACATATAAAAAATGTTTAGATGAAATTCAGATACACAGATGAAATATCAATAAAAATATGAAATGAGGCCACAATAAAAATTGCCAGATATCAGCTCCCTCCCCGAGTTGCCTTTCGACCACAAATTTCTTTAAAATGACAGCAATTTTGGATTGAAACAGTTAAAAATAATAAAATTTCACATAATTTTATATCGGCCCGAGTTTCTATACAATCCCCCAACCCCACCCACATTGTTTTAGCCTTGTTTTTTGATGGAATATACTAGCTATATAATTTACTATTCTCTGAAATATCGAAAAAATGGCTGTGCCCCGGGGGTCCAAAGTTTGTATATTGAGATTTTGCATGTTTTTCATATAGACGTATAGGATTTTTTTTTTTAAATCTTCTTCTCTGAAACCACAAGGCACAGAGCTCTCATGTATTACATGTGGCATCAGCTTATGTTCCTCTACTAAGTTTGTTGAAATGGTGACCCTGGGGTCAAATTTGTCCCCGCCCCTGGGGTCACGGGGTCACAGTTTTACATAGACTTATATAGGGAAAAAAATAAAAATATTCTTCTCGGAACTACAAGTGCCAGAGGCTTGATATTTTGCATTTACTATAAGCTTATGTTTGTTCAAATGGTGACCCTCAGGTCACATTTGGCCCCGCCCCAAGGGTCACATGTTTACATAGACATGTATAGGGAAAAACTTAAAAATCTTCTTCTCTGAAACTGCAAGAGCCGGAAGTCTATTATTTGGCATTTGGTCCTCTACCAAGTTTGTTCAAATGGTGACCCAGGGGTCACATTTGGCCCCACCCCGGGGGTCTTAGTTTTACATAGGCTTGTATAGGGAAAAACTGAAAAAAAAATCTTCTTCTCTGGAACCACATGGCACAGAGCTCTCATGTATTACAAGTAGCGTCAGCGTATGGTCCTCTACTTAGTTTGTTCAAATGGTGGCCCAGGGGTCAATTTGTCCCCGCCCTGGGGGTCACAGTTTTACATAGACTTCTATAGGATTTTTTTTTTAAATCTTCTTCTCGGAAACTGCAAGAGACAGAGGTTTGATATTTTGCATTTACTATAAGCTTATGGTCCTCTACCAATTTTGTTCAAATGGTGACCCTGGGTCACATTTGGCCCCGCTCCGGGGGTCACAGTTTTACATAGGCTTGTATAGGGAAAAACTGAAAAAATCTTCTTCTCTGGAACTGCAAGAGCCAGAGGTTTAATATTTTGCATTTGCTATAAGCTTATGGTCCTCTACCAAGTTTGTTCAAATGGTGACCTTGGCGACGCCCCGGGGGTAACGGTTTTACATAGACTTATATATATAGGAAAAAAAGTCTTAACTGAAACTGCAACAGCCAGAGGTTTAATATTTTGCATTTACTATAAGATTATGGTCCTCTACCAAGTTTGTTAAATGGTGACCCTAGGGTCAAATTTGACCCCGCCCCGTGGGTCACGGTTTTACATAGACTTATATAGGAAACACATTAAAGTCTTCTTCTCTGGAACTACAAGAGCCATAGGTTTAATATTTTGCATTTACCTCTTATGGTCCTTTACCAAGTTTGTTCAAATGGTGACTGTGGGGTCACATTTGGCCCCGCCCCAGGGATCATGTTTTACATAGACTTGTATAGGGAAAAACTTAAAAAATCTTCTTCACTGAAACCACAAAGCTCATATATTACATATAGCCATGGGGTCACATTTGGCCCTGCCCAAGGTGTTACACTCTAGCACCTTCATTTTGTATTTGATATTTACCAAACTTTGTCAGTGTTTTTATATCAATGTTGTTATACACAACAGAGCCCACATTTCTTGAACAAACTTGCACAGATTGTATAAGACCATAATATTTCGAAGAAGTTTGATAATGTGCCAGTATTCAGGTGATCGATTTAGGGCCATTTTGGCCCTCTTGTTTTTTTTCTCATAAGAACTTCAAAAATCATAGAGTTATAGGGAAGAACTTCAAAAATCTTCTCTGAAACTACAAGAGATTCAGGTTTAATCTTTTTTATTTAGTATCAGCTTATGGATCCTCTACCAGTTTTGTTCAAATGGTGACACTGGGGTTAAATTTGGCCCCGCCCCAGGGGTCGCAGTTTTACATAGACTTATATAGAGGAGCTTACATGAGTGACTGTGTGTTATTGATTTTAATAAACGAGTTGGATAAAATGATAGGATACGAGGCTCTTGCCGAGTATCCTATCTTTTTATCCAACGAGTTTATTAAAGTCAATAACACACAGTCACGAATGTAAGATTCTGTTTATCACATAACTCACCTACGACGTGATAGTTTCACTTTAAGTGTGTGTGTGTGTAATTCTAAGGTTTATAGTCCCTCCGCCAACGAACACGTCAAGGTATACCTGACGCGATGGGCACAATAGAGTCTAATGTGTGTGTGTGTGTAATTCTAAGGTTTATAGTCCGTCCGCCAACGAACACGTCAAGGTATACCTGACGCGATGGGCACAATAGAGTCTGGACTTTCAATAGAGTCTAATTTTGTCAATTTTCCTTATATACGGCGGCAATTTGTACGTCTCACACCACAATTAATTTTCCATAGGGTCCCATTGTAATGTTTTTGTTCGTGGCATAGAGATAAAAAAGATTTTGCAACATGTATTTATGCTTAAATTCTTCATTGATCCAATATCTGCATGCTATCAACTTTTAACGAATATTTACCAGATTGAACGTCAATTTTCCTTATATACGGCGGCAATTTGTACGTCTCACACCACAATTAATTTTCCATAGGGTCCCATTGTAATGTTTTTGTTCGTGGCATAGAGATAAAAAAGATTTTGCAACGTGTATTTATGCTTAAATTCTTCATTGATCCAATATCTGCATGCTATCAACTTTTAACGAATATTTACCAGATTGAACTTTTTTTAATTTCATGTTTGCGTGACACCTATCAAAATTTAGACAAAAATACAACCCCGTGGAGATTAGACCCATGATGTGTAAAATGAGGCAGAATTAGCTAGAAATCTTATATCAACATGCATTGTTCTGGGATCTCTTCCTAAAATGCTGTAGATTTAGAACATGGTAAAGATAAATCAATGTATCCTGTAAAATGTAGAAAAGCGAACTTGTTTTTTTTTTATCTACCTCCTTCATCTGTAGGGCAGGAGTATTCAAGGGAGATAATAGTGGTGCGAGTCCTGTGGGGGCACTCCTCAGTTTCGCATGAATGTCCATGTGTAAATCAGAAAGAAATCAACTAAGCATCTTTTAGGTCCATGGATGGTCTTTATAATAATTATGAAGCACATGTTTGATGTTTTTTTCAGTTTTGATTACTTCTAAGTTTATTTTGGTGTATTGGAATATGCATTCTTTGGGTTTTTTGGAGGCTATAAATAGAAAAATGTGAACCAATCAAAAACTTCCTAAAAGTAGTTAAAATGGCTGATTTTCACTGACGAGGAGATCAGCGTCGAATAACTTTTTAAAATGCCGGACTAGGTATGTAAAATTTAGCATTTCCTGATATGCAAGAGCATTATGAGTGCAGACATGACACTGATATGTGTAGGAATTTTTTTTATTTTTATTTATTGACATTTGAAATATTGCTAAAATTGCATTTTTATCATGTTTTAAGGGGTGGGGTAATCTTAAAGAAATGGGACTAAAGTTGTACAGAAAATGCTTTTTGATACTTTTATTTGGTATGGAAACATGGGTAATTTTATTGTCTTCTAAGAAATGTATGACAAAATGATGATGTGATTTATTTTTGCTCAAGGATTCAGGCTAAGAGCTTGTCATGGGTTTGATCATTGAGAAATGTACATTAAACTGTGGAGTGCCCCCTGTACGTCGTTTTGTTGTACACGACGTCGCTACGTTACGCGGCTGTAAATGCGTTCGCCTTACAAATAATGCGACACCCTAAACCAAATTTAACGTTACTAACGTTCATTTTATGAAGTAAGATTTCAAATAATCATAAATAATTAAGGTGTCTGAACGTACCGTATGATATACCATGAAAACAATTGGTATTAACAGTTTTAACGTATACAAACACACTCATTTGCATCACACTAGTTTATTACGAGAAATAAGTCACGGCTTTACTGCACTCCCAAACGCCATGTTATGTGATAAATATAGGGAAAAACTTTGGTTTGAGAGTTTATATTAATGAAAGTTTGATTTATTTTAAAGCTAGCCAAACTTGAGCCAAATACACCCCTCTCTCTGAAATAACAAGATCATCTGATAGTAGCCGTAGTAATGAGATGAAATAATCAGATTGAAAAATATCATTATATAGCCAGGTAATTAAACAGTAATCATTGATATACAATTCTACATTTTTTGTATATTACATTTATAACTATATTATACACACCTGCTAATATTACACCCAGTCCAGCCCTTTAGTCCCACTATAAAAGTCAATGCCTTAAAATGGTACGTTTTTTCTTTCAAATCTACTATGGTGATGAATTTCAAAAATACTATCTAGTAGATATTCGAACTGATGAAGGCGCAAGGTCATGATTTATACTACTTAAAAAAATCCGAACACATTTCTTCCACTCGAGGATAATACATCATTCGGCGGGGGATATCAATTCATCGAATTTGCTTGTTTATTTAAGTTTTAGGTTTAAAGTGTATTTCTCCGACACCAGAAGCCATAAAGCTTTCAAACTTCACACTAGACGTCAGAATCATGGCTCTGACAGTATGGTATGTACACACCATTAGAGCTATGATTCTCGCAGCTAACTTCACACACGCCCCGTGTGGTTCCCGGGGCCCCCGTTTGGTCACGGTGCAAAGAAAAGGGCCACTGCAGATCCCTTTGGAGGGGTAGGCAGAGGGGTAGAATCCCCCCAAATTCATGTTTATTTTATCATTTTTTGTTTATGTTCATTAAAGGTCTTCATCATGATCCCTGCATTGTTTCAGGTGCCATCTCGCTCACATCAAAAGAGCAGTGGCAGAAAAACAATAAACGTGGCTCCAGCGTAAACGGTAGATAGAATTTGCAACTCTGCAGTTCAAGGTGAGAAGGTTCTAGGCCCATTTTCCATATTTTATCTCGATGTACATGGAGGATGAGCCTGGTATGTTCATGCCTGTAAGGCGCCATATAACCTTTAATGTGTTGGTGCGCCTTAAAACCGAATTCAATTCAATTCACACATGTTTACACCTACATGACAGCAGTATGTTCCTATCAAAAATAGTTCAATTTGAATGACCTTCACTTTAAGCACTTTGTTATTTTATATCAAAGTTTACATTAAATGTTGACTTCCACGGCTTGTCCTGGTGGTAAGCATCCGCCCGCATGCGGATGGTCGTGGGTTCAACCCCAGGCCGGGGCATACCGTAGACTTTATAAAAAATGGTACTAGTAGCCCCTACTTGACATTCAACATATTCATAATTTTCCATTGCAGAGATGTTGAGATTTTTTATTAATTTCAGTAGGTGATAAAATTTGTGTTACTTGGTTTTTATCCTTATGTTCTATAGTAAAATAAAAATCTTTGCCAGAGTAGAAAGACGATAATTTTCAAGATTTTGATTTTGAAATATACATATACTGAATCAATTTGCATGAATGTGCATGAAATATGCAGGGTTTTAAAAGAATCACGCTGTAGATACCTTAATTTTAACAGTAAACTTGGTTGAGCATCAAGGATAAAGACCGAGTTTATCACCTACCAGAATGTATTGGTATGTCTTTTCTCTGGTCACTGATTGGTCAGTTTTTTTTGATGATGCTCTATCAAAATTAGAAGGGTCATTTACATTAAATTTATATTCAAGTTCATTTCTCAGGGACCTGAAGCATAAAGCTTTCAAACTTTACACATGTTTAGACCTACATGACAACAATATGTTCCTTTGAAAAATAGGTCAGTATGCCGCGAATGATATTAACCTTCTCTTCGCACTATGTTAATTTACATTAACGTTTAACATTCAAATTTTTGTTAAATATATTTGTCAGGCGCTAGAAGATGTATGTAGAACTCTCAAACTTCACACGTGTATGTACAGCTAACATTTGCATTAAAGTGTTACATTTAGTCAACTTCTCACATCAAAATAAAAGTTAGAACTTTTAAACTTTGCATATGTTTACAGCTACATGACAGCAGGATGTTCTCAACAAAAGTAAGTAAAAACACAGACCTAATAACAAATTATTTAATATGTCTGTGGTAAAAATATGAATGACTACATCTACTTTTCGCTCTTCGTTAGTTTACACACATTTTTTACGTTCATTTCCATTTCAAATTATTACGGCAGTTATATTCCTACCTAAAGTAGGTCAACATAATGCCTTCATCTACATTTTACACTTTGTTAATTTACACTAAAGTGTGATCAGACACCAAACGTCACCCAGCTTATCATACACCCTTTAATATATCTACGCCTAAGTAACATATTTCAACCCAAAGGTAGTTTAATATCAATGGCTTTAATTTGTCAAGTAAAAATTCATTTTTCACACACTAGCCATACAGGCAATAACCTTGACCTTCCCACTTTTTCTGATTTTTATATTTGACTGACATCGCTAAAGCCGGGCATCCGTCTGTCAAAACAATTTATAGCACCGCGCACAAGATCCTAGGATTTTTATTGGATTAGAGCGGTCACATGGTAACCCTCTATAATTCTAAAGTGGGTCAGTAGATTTCTTAGAGGGTCACTAAAACAATATGGACTACAATTCCGATTCAGTTTAAATCATTTGCAAATAGTTCTTTAAGGCGTTAGTAACAAACATAATAAGTAAATCAACTATGTTTTTAAACTGTACCGGGCGTGACGTCAAATTGCGCGAACGTCTCAATGACGTTGACGCCCCATTAAAATGGGTTAAATATCGGCGTTTGCCTTAAAAAGGTGCTCGATGCAATAAATCAGTTATTGGGCTATTGCCTCGCCCCCTATAAATCTTACTGACAACACATATTTCTGTAGTGAGTCAGTAACTAACCCAATAACTAATAGTTATAACACACATACAAATCCATGTCAGATAATAAATAAAAATGTCCCACTGGGTTCATGATGTGCAGGATCAAAATCTGGTGTTCGAGTCTTGAAAACCACCGACATCGCGGGTCCATGGCTCTTGGTATTGATGTTCAAGTCCAGCCCACCATATATTAATGTGACAATGCAAACCAGAGTTATTTAATGATCACGCTCATGGCGTATAAGAAAGGAGCACACACGCTGAATGTTTCGTTATTGGCGTTCCAACAGCATGTTAAACTACACAGATTAACCGTAAATATGTTTAACCTCATTGGAAAAAGAAATAAAAACAGAAGATATAAATATGACAAAAAACAAACCTGTAATGTTAACGAACACACATATGTGTATCTGTACATTATGTTATCTACCATCAAATGGTACCAGAGCATTTATATACAATTCGAGCTTTTTTAATAAAAATACTTTTAATTTCATGATTAAACGCAGAGCTATACACTTTTATGATCTTCATCAAAATGGTACAGAAGCATGTAAACTCGAGATTTGTTTAATAAAACCACTTTCAATTTCACACGTTATGTTCCTGTTTTAAAATACATGCTTATAATTTTATATGAGTCGTTGCCATACCGTAATATATGCACAATTCTTGCTACACTTGTCCTTCAAAGGTAGATTGTAGTAGAAAGTTGCCTCTAGTTAGTAGAATCAGTCAGATAACCATCGTCATCACCATTTCCGACGTTGTTGACATCATGAAGTAACACATCATTTTCATAATTTGGAATGTCAACCTCATCAAAACTAGGAGCAATAACTGAACATGCGGCGTCATCCGCGGTATCTAGAGGCTGTGCTGCCTCCTTCGACACTGACTTCTGAATCTCATCCACGGTATCTAGTGGCTCTGCTGCCTCCTTCGACACTGACTTTTGAATCTCATCCACGGTATCTAGAGGCTCTGCTGCCTCCTTCGACACTGACTTCTGAATCTCATCCACGGTATCTAGAGGCTGTGCTGCCTCCTTCGACACTGACTTCTGAATCTCATCCACGGTATCTAGAGGCTGTGCTGCCTCCTTCGACACTGACTTCTGAATCTCATCCACGGTATCTAGAGGCTCTGCTGCCTCCTTCGACACTGACTTCTGAATCTCATCCACGGTATCTAGTGGCTCTGCTGCCTCCTTCGACACTGACTTCTGAATCTCATCCACGGTATCTAGAGGCTGTGCTGCCTCCTTCGACACTGACTTTTGAATCTCATCCACGGTATCTAGTGGCTCTGCTGCCTCCTTCGACACTGACTTCTGAATCTCATCCACATTATCTAGAGGCTCTGCTGCCTCCTTCGACACTGACTTCTGAATCTCATCCACGGTATCTAGAGGCTGTGCTGCCTCCTTCGACACTGACTTTTGAATCTCATCCACGGTATCTAGTGGCTCTGCTGCCTCCTTCGACACTGACTTCTGAATCTCATCCACGGTATCTAGTGGCTCTGCTGCCTCCTTCGACACTGACTTCTGAATCTCATCCACGGTATCTAGAGGCTGTGCTGCCTCCTTCGACACTGACTTCTGAATCTCATCCACGGTATCTAGAGGCTGTGCTGCCTCCTTCGACACTGACTTCTGAATCTCATCCACGGTATCTAGAGGCTGTGCTGCCTCCTTCGACGCTGACTTCTGAATCTCAGTTGGTTCCGCTGACGTATTTGCAAGTGCTTGCTTGGGTTGATCACTGGGTTGATCGCTCGTATAAATATACTGCACTATGAGGCTATCGACCGCTTGTGCGCCAGTCGTTTCTGATTCACTTTTATCGCCGGTGCATGACTTTGTTTCTGACTCAGAAAAGCATTGCCCAACATTGCTTGCTACTGGTATGTGTTCTTCATTGTCATTACATCCAACGTTAGGTACACATTTGTCTTCTTCGCTACTGTGTTCGACGACACCGCGGACTTTCTTTTCCTCACACTCGTCATCCTCTTCGTCGTAAGGTATAATCTGTCGACTGTCACAGTTGTCGAAAACAAACTGCATGCTGTCGTCTAAGTTTGCACTCTCCAAGATAGACCAAGACTCGTCTGCGAAGTTTCCGCTAGCTTCGGAGTGAGATCTGAAAGATTTGCTGAAGCTTATGTCGGCTTTCGAGCTAGACTGCTGGCAGAACACTGGACTGTCGTTATTTTCTGTCGTCGATATAAACTCTTGCGACTCGTCGGTAGCATTTCCAGAGATATTTCTGGAAGAGTAATTGAATCTGCTTCTATTGTTGATTGCATGAGGAGGTATAATGAATAAGTCGCTTTGGCGTTTGCTCTTCATGTCACCCATATTGACGTTGAAACTTTTGTCCACAATTTGATTTCTTCGTTGGAAAAACCGCTTCGTCAATCGAAAGGCGCTTTGGACTATGAACATTACAGCGAATTCAAAGATCTGAAAGCACAGTCCGACATAATGTACATACAAGAAACAATTTGAAAATCCTCTTTTAAATGGCAGTTATAAAAATGGTTATTAGATAATTGAATTGAATGTTGTTCATCAACACAGTATAGGTTATTTAGAGCCGCCCCAGAGAGAGGGAATCCGGGAACCGTGCCCTACTCTTATTATCGAATAGATTCCCATAGTTATTTAACGTGCTCGGAGGATAGACCGATACACGGGACCGCCCGGTTTACGTCCGCATCCGACGGACGAGGCTAAGGGAAAATGTCTTGCCAAAGAACACACCGACGAAACTCAGTGGCACCACGGAGAATTGAACCCGGAACCTCCGGTTACAAATCCGCCGCGCTACCGACTGCGCCACGGCTATTCGATAAAGTACCAGAAACAAGCGCATATACATGTAATACTGAGTTTATGAAACCAGTTCGGTTGTATGCTTATTACCCATATTAACGATTGAGACATGAAAACATATTTCCGACAAATTAAAGGGACACACGCCAATCGTGAAGTTTTTATAAAGCAAGTACATTTAGCAACCACATGTATTAATCCAGTATCAGTCTGACGTTAAACCTGCTGGCATATAATTAAAGTCAGAATATGCTTATAGAGACTTTGTGTCAAGTATTTGTTTATATTATTACCGTCAAATTTGCATTAAATCCCCCGATGTACCCAGCCGTTAATAGAAACAACTGATTAGAAACGTACGCTTCGTTAAAAAGGCACTCTGACTTTTTAACTCTTGTGTTTACATAAATATTATCTGTGCAATACATAAACCATTTGGATCTGCACACTTCTCGTGTTGTGCTTAGAGTCGGCGCAGCGTGTAGTGGATACAGCGTAATTAGTTCGGCATATTGTGTACAGTTTAATTTTAGTCAGTTTATTTGTTAACGTAATTCTCTAAGTTGTAACGCTTCCGAGTGCTTCGTCAGCTGTTTCAGTTTTTGTGTTAATAAGCATATCCTGCATTTAAGTAAAAATGTTGATATTTCATGTTTACTGGATGTTAGATGCCGTTGGTTTAAATATATTATTGGTGCTATGTAAACAACAGTTTATAATATTCAAAGACAATTTGCTTTGAACAATTCTACTAATTAATATCAATGACTAATTTGTTTTTATGTATGAACACTAACGGGACGCTGCACGTTTTTAAAACAAAGAAGGAGGTGGGTCTAAAGTTCGGGAAAACAGTTTCATAAATAAGTGAAAACTCACTTATTTCGACATAGTCAATGGCAAAGTTATGTAAATTAAGTAGTTGTCAATATTACATATATATTGCGTATTGTCGAATTCATCCAACAAGCTTAAAGGCATGCATTAAATTAAACGCGTCTTTAAAATTCGACATTAAGCGCATTAAGCAATGTAATGTCGAATTTTAGTTTTATTTATGTTTCCCACCCAAACAAGTGCCCAAACAATAGACAATAGACCAGAGCTAAACGGATTGCAAGACACGTGCTTATTTAGTAGCAAGAGCCTTATCTCATGGACATAAACAATGCCTTTTCCTTGACAACTTACCCCGTCTCCATTGTTGTAAGATAGGCTCTTATTAATGTCGGAAACGTCCAGTAAACTGTCCTCTTCATAATACGAGTAGTCATCGGAAGAGAAGACCTCCTGAAAACTCACGCCAAGCTCCTTATGGGGCGAGCGTTTCGAAATAATCACCGGCGTGAATTCCGTCGGCCCGTCTCCGTTGTCTAAGCCCCACCGTGAGGATCTGATGTAGGAATACTCCTCCTTGAAGCTCGAGTTACAGCACGGCACTCCAATCTCACTGTCTATACTATTGTCAAGCAAAGTGTTGTTTTTTTCGACAATGGCTTGAGGAGGTGTTTGATTGGTGTTGTAGTTTTTGCTTGTGTTTGTTGATTTTGACGAACTTTTGCCTATTGGTACTGGCGAGCACCTTCCTGTTGATATCGGCGGACTCGTGTCTACTGATACTGGCGAGCTCTTGTTTGTTGATGCTGGCGTGCTCTTGTCTGATGATGTTGGTGAGCTATTGCCAGCTGATGCTGGTGACCTCTTGTATGTTGACGCTGGCGAGCTCTTGTTTGTTGACGCTGGCGACCTATTGTCTGTTGATGTCAGCGAGTTTGTGCTTGCTGATATTAGCGAGTGATGTCCGGTTGATGCTGGTGAGAAGTTGCCTGTTGATGATGATGCTGGTGAGAATTTGCATGTTGATGCTGGTGAGAATTTGCCTGTTGATGCTGGGGAAAATCTGATTGTTGATGCTGGTGAGGATTTGCTTGTTGATGCTGGTGAGTTCTTGTATGATGTTGCTGTTGGCGACCCAAGCTCTTTGAAATCTCCAGATGCCACATTGCTAGACGTGGACGGGCTGTAATTATCGATTGCCTGCAGTAACGGAGACAAACTACGCTTCGGCGACGTCTGGATGAATTCCGCCTTGCAATACTGGGCAATATACGGCAGATACACACTTTTAGGCTCTAGTTCTACAGTAGTCAGCCTATCAAATACGACGGGAATACTCTTCTTACCGCCACAGTTACACTCTTTTGAGTCAAAGTATTCGCACATCAAATAATGCGCGCTGTCTTCGTTCCGGTTGGAGATGGCGTCTGGGCGATGAGCGAATTTCTTCTGACTAGTTTCACAGGACCTTCCACCACAGTTACATGGCTGGTGATCGAAAGATTCACACATCAGGTAATGATGTTTTGATTTGTCATTCACACATGTGCATTGTAAACTTTCATCTGATAGCTCTGGTATTGGGTTCAGCTTGCGATTTCTGACAAGCTGCTTGAAAACGGCACGCGTCTCATCGTGCATCTCCAGACTTTTCTTTGTCCGTTTATTATTGAAGTCAGCTGATCCCCTGTCTGAAAATGGTGAAACTAGCATTATCATTGCATTACTAAACATAGCGTATAATATATGAATATACTTAACTTAGGCTACCCATTTTGAAAAAAATAGTATTTTATATATTTGACATTTTATATATTTGACCAGTTTAGATATTTGACCTATTTATGTGCGAGGTTAGTTTAATTTGTCTGTTTTTACCCTTTTGGGATTATTGTAAATATATCGTAAATGTATTCTATTATGCGTAGACATATATGAAAATTACAGCGCATATCTAGTCATTACCTTTTTTACCAAATAAAGGTAGCATAGAGAGTGCCAGGACTGCCGCAACCAGGTAGCGAACCCATTCTGAAGTGGTAATACCTAAACCGGTCAGTTTCTGCCAGCCACTTGCTGAAATATCCGCTAGTGACCCCATTGCATCAATTAAACAGAGTCGAAGCAGATCCGGCAAGCAGTTTAACTTTCCGTTCACCAGTGATTCGTTTATATCTGTGAACCAAACGGACATCTGATATAGCGTCGCTGACATTGTGGCTATGACGAGATTCTGCAAGGAATCCATCAATGCCTGCATACTTGCCAATGTCCCGTTTTCGTTTTGAATCAGATCGTAGAGGTACTGTGCAAGCAAACATTCGTTTACCCACTCGATATACGCGTCTGTGGATTCTTGTATTGCGCTCTTTAAATTTGCAATTTTCTCCATACCTGAAAATGTTAAATCGTATATACTAATAACTATTAACACAGACCTATTAACAAATAGATTGGACAATTATCTAAATTTCACGTGGCACAGTGCGAAAAATTCACAGATTATTTACCAACTTTAAACACATATATCACGAAAAGTGTTATAGATACAAGTTTCATCCATGCAAAATCCCATCACAAATTCTTTCCAGTGGTAGTATTTTTCTTCCTCTTACATTTAGAGCAAAAAAGGAGTTTGACGGAAACTGTGACTATGTCAATGATGAAAAAATGAGATATAGGGTCCTATAGAAACCACAGCGTCCGAACGCAATGGCATCGTAGGTCCGCACTGTAGTGCAAACAAGGACTTGATAATACAATGAAAGAGACAAAAAACAACAGAAAGGGTGGTGAAAACAGGGTTACCGACTGGGAACGGTCAGTAGGCAATAAGGCCTACTGGTTAGCTTGAAACGATTTTATATGCGCACAATCCTCGATATTATCCTGTCTTCAGCGCCCAAATAGACAAGACAGTGTAAACAAAACTACATCCCATCAAAAGGAATTCTCTAACAATAAAGTCCACATCCAGAGAAACTAACTAAAGAAACACATACACAATAATAAACATCTCAGGATGTATCCTGAATCGTACTGAACAACCATAATAGTTGCAGCTAAAGAGAAAACCAATCTAGGGTACGACCAGAAAACCCGAAGGACGAAAGCTCATGCACCCACCTCCCTTAGTTGGGGTTTCAGTAGGTACAATCATAGAGTCCCAAGAGGTAGTCTAGTCATCGCACAAGTGAAAAGTGATGCGTAACCTTGATTTTTAAGAGAAATGCGAAAAATGATGACATTTTTAACTTTAAACATATTTTTATACAATTTCTTATTTTCAAAAAAACATAAATTATTATAATCCCATTTTGCTATCACTATGCATCTTTTGAAAGTATTTTCATCAAAATCAGTGAATAATTGAAAGAGGAGATAGAAGGAAAAATGAAGGTGCCAGGTGATATTTTGGTTACTTCATTGGTTACGATAGGACATTTCCTGTCTGTTAATTAATATGTCTGTGCTATTAACATAGGTGTTCATTAAATAAAGGTTCAGACTTTGCATGCTTAGAGCTTTTTTGTAAATAATTAATGTAATCACATAAATGAATCACTCCTGCTGAGGAATCTGTACACTGCGAGAACAGGTTAGTGCATAGTGTAACAACGCCAAAGATAACAATTCCGCTAAAGGTAACAACCGCCGCTACAGTTAACAATTCAAAAACTAAAGGTAACAACCTCCGCTAAAGGTAACAATCACTCTTCCACTAAAGGTAACACTGCTAACGCTAAAGGTAACAACTTTTCATGAACGCTAAAGGTAACAATTGTCTAAGCTAAAGGTAACAACGTTTTTCAAAATCTACAGTTTCAATGCCCTTTTTCTTAACAGGTTCTTGTTAGTTACTGAGGCACTAGATTCGCTTCCAACAGATGCGACATTAACATCCTAAATACATAAAAGGAAGGGTGTGTGTGTGTGGGGTGGGGTGGGGGCTGGGGTTGCGTGCGGGTAAACGTTTGAAATTTAGATTTTTTTTTCGTAATTTTACAATATATTTTAATTCAATAATAATTATTATGGATTGATCTCAATTATTTTAAACTCGTTTGGGATATATAATCTGATCGGGTTTGTTACAATCATCAAACATCACGTTCATTGATTTCTGTATGTAGGGTATATTATATCTTTGTTTTGGGTTTCAAAAAAAGTTATCTGATCACGTACGATGTCTTTCAATGATATAGGAAACATAAATATAGTGTATTCCACCGTATGATAAAATCAGCAAATTGAATTGAAATAAAGCTCCTTCACAGAGACACATGCAATTCCTTTATTCCACATTAATTTATTTGAACGGCCGCTGATTTCTTTTACATGGAATACCTAAAACTGTATTAATCCATGCTCAAGGGATGAACTTAGCTCAAAACCTTTAAACCTGGCATTGCTTAGATAGCCCCCAATTTCTTAAGAGTCAACGTGGCGGAATATATGGATGCGTTTCACACATTGGTCCAGTATAAATGCAACGGAGTCGATAAGCCCATATACTTCTTAGGCCGAATTGTGGCTCGATCTGGCTTGATTTAAACCGCGACCCGCGTTTCATTCAACGATTGAATCTGTCATTTATATGGTATTTATTTCATCGATTAACCATTAGCACAGACGTTCTCGTCTGAAATTCCTGTCAACCACGGTCCATGCTGGAGGTCGTTGGCTCGATCCCCGACCGGGTCACACCAACTGCTTAACTAGTAGCTCCATTGCTTGACGCTTATGATATATATTTATATATACTATTTATGCACACTGCATGTACTTGCCGTATTTTAGCATAGTTTCTTCCATGTTCACTAACACACAGGTTTTTCAGTATACATTCTTACATATCGAAAATAATATTCTGTTTAAGATAACATATACGTTTTAAGATTTGACATCAATATGTGTAACATCTTGTTGTGATATAATCACAATATATTATAAATAAATCTCAAATCCCAGGGCTAATCTTTATCATGCAATACATGCATAATTATTCACACGGCTGTTCATTTGACGAACTAACATCATTAACATCATTAACAAATGAATCGCTAATCCCACAGCAGCTTATCTTAATGAGAAATCTTCATCATGCAAATACATGCATAATTATTCACACGGCTGTGCATACACTGAAACATGGCCTGGCCTAACTAGCCTGACCTGGCCTGGCCTAAGATAAGTTGGTCCCTTGGGACTAGTTTAGGTCAAGCTAAATGGTCATTGCTTCAAACCTGGGGTTAATGTTTGAGTATCCCAAGTTCATCTTTGTTGTTTCTAGATGGTCAGTACATCACATTTTCCTGGGACTGTACTGAGTATGGTAGGAATTGTACACCTTTGAGGGTCATTCAGAAGTATTACATTGATAGTTATTATGTTGAAACAACACGTTTTTGTCTTAAGATGATGAAATGCAACCAGTTTATAAGGAAAACTTGTTTTGTTAATGTAAAATAGAAAAAATCACATGTATTAATGGAAACAATCTAAACAATTAACTTAAAAACTTAATGCAACAAGCACAACATATCCCTTTTTTGTTGTTGGCATACTAACACTAAATAACAAAATCTCCATTAAAACAATATACAAAATAACACAATTATTATACAGTTGAATATGTTCAGGTTATATATTTATAGCCCACTACCTACCCTACCATCCAGCAACCTACCCACATTTCCACCCTGCCAAAATGAAACCACGCAATCACCCATTCGACCATCCATCAAGCCACTACCCATTCAGTTTCATTTAACCATCCATCCACCAATTCACTCTTCCAAAAACATTGTACCATTATATCATTCCATAACTTATTTTTTTAATCATAATCATCAAATTAATCCATTGTTATAAAATAATTCTGTCACTAATTTATCAATCATGCAATCGTTTAATCCGTTTCAAATATTAACTCACTTTATGTTTCATATTAATATAAATATATCCTAACTATTATTGTTTTCCAATTTGCGCACTATTATGTGGCAAACACTGAAACATTGCTTGGCCTAACTTGCCTGTCCTGGCTTGGCCTGGCCTGGCCTAAGATTTATTTGGTCCCTTGGGACTAGTTTAGGTCTGGCCAAAGGGTCATTCCTTCAACACTGGGGTTAATGTCTGCGTTTCCAGGATCAGTTATGTTGTTTGTAGATGGTCAGTGGCTCACATTAAGGTTAGCACATGTCTCATGGGACAACGCAGCTGTACTGAATATGTTAGGAAATGTACACCTTGTGAGGATCATTCAGAAACAACAAGTGTTTGTCTTAAGATGATAAAATGCAACCAATTTATAATGAAAACGTGTTTTCGTTAAAGTGAAATAGCAAATATCATATGTATTAATGGAAACAAATATATCCATTTTTTGTTGTTGGCATAATAACACTAAATAACAAAATATCCATTAAAGCATATACAAGTATAATACAATTATAAAACAATTGCATATGTTCAGATTTATATATTGTTAGCATATCCCACTACCCACCTTACCATCCAGCAACCCACACACATATCCACTCAACCAAAATGGAACCACCAAAACACACATCCAACCATCCATCCACCTATCAATCAACCCATTACCCATACAGTTTCATTTAACCATCCATCACCAATAGCGTCTCCGTGGCTGAGTCGTTAACGACGTTGCGTTGTAAACCTTCTCGCCTCTCTTCGCTGCGGGTTCGAATCCCACTGTGAGCTCGACTTGTAAGTGAGGAAGTGTCGATTCTTACGGATGGCTGGAAGTATACAGTACTGGTTCTACCCATATTTGCACACTGTTATGTTTCTTCCCTCTACACGTTTCTCATTAGTATCATTGACATCTCATAATCAATTCTACTTTAATGCAACCAATTATAGATATTTAAGATTCAAACATTTTGTGAATGCCCCTCATTGCGAAGAACCTGACTAAGGACATGACCTGGAACAATAACAATTAAGGTAAACAATTTTAAGATTAGGCCAGGCCAATGAGGCCAGGCTAGTTAGGCCAAGCCATCTTTCAGTGTATGCCCTATTATGTTTCTTCCTTCTACGCGTTTCTCATGATTAATACCAGTGACATCTCACAATCAATGCTAATTCGATGCAACCATTATAGTTATATAACATTCAAACATTTTTGTGAATGCCCCTCATTGCAAAGAACCTGATTAAGGACATAACCTGGACCAATAACAATTAAGGTAAACAATTTTAAGGCCAGGCCAGACCAGGCCAGGCCAATGAAGCCAGGTTAGTTAGTTCAAGGCTAGTCCAGCATCCCCACTTCGGTAATCGGTTTCAGGTCAACCTAATATTGGTCCCCGAATTCACACTCATGATTGCAGGGTTAGGCCAAGGCATGTTTCAGTATATGCCCACGGCTGTTCATTTCAGACCAACTCACTCAGTAAATGCTGGTTCATAACACCAAGACCTGTCTTTTATCAATCTCATATCCACACTATGTTGGGTCTGGCACAAACAAATCAACAAATAAATAAACTCCAAATCGGTAACTGACATGGACACTTGATAGATGATATAAAGGGGTGTGGGGGTGGGGATGTGTGGGTGTGTGGGTGTGGAGGGGGCGTAACCTTCTTGGGTTGGGGGGGGGGGGGGGGTGGCTGGAGGGGGGCGTAACTTCTTTGGCTTTAAACTCTTATTTTCAGGTACCATTTTTTTTATTCCCAACGTGTTTAGAGACATACATTTATCAGACAGAATATTCTTAAGCCTCACCAGCACTGTTCATCATAACTGTAGATGTCATTTCCTTGCCAATTTCAAAGGAAGAGCATCCGGTGTCGCACTCTGTGAGTGTGTAAACCATCGACAAGATTAGCTCACATTAACGTTTATCAACACTACCATGAATATGGATTAATCTGGGCAAATCTAAATGCTTTTCTTGCCAATCTCAAAGAATAGTTGTTCCACACTAACACAGTCACAGTGGAATACTTCCGTGTCTGGTCTAAGAAGAAGAAGAAGAACACATTGTCTGGCTTTGAACTTGGCTGTATAGCCATAAATGAATAATTATGATGGTATCAGCTTTTTCATGGTTAGATTCAAGATTTCCAATGACAACTACACATGGATATGCTTTTTTCAATGGCTGATGTATATAATAATGGTCCTCTCCAATAAGTTCATGGGCACTTTCAGCTAGGTGTTTTTTATACAATACTTCAAATCTTCTTTACTCTTGCTACTTGTAAGAACCTTTTTTATGCATGAATGATCATTTGTTCCTGTATGTGAGATGGTATATAAAGCGAAATAGTCATTCCACGTTTCTAACGAGTTTGGGCTATATTAGGCCTTTTCGTACTGCTCAAAAACAACATGGACGTTTTTAATATCCATACTTCTGTAAGTATATCCATACTTCTGTATAAGTGTATGCATTGGAAACAATGAATCCATGTAACTGTATGTTTGTTTTACTAAAGACGACATCGGCTGTACAATTTGAATAATTCCATTTCGTCGAAATTGATGCTATCCACTTCATCGATACTCCTTAAAACCGATACTGGTGGAATATTTGTTTCATGTTTTCCATGATATCGACCGTTTTGTTTGCAACCATTTTCCCCCATCACAAAAATAACTCAACGGTACAGCTGCATTCTCAAAAGTCATAACGCTTTCCAGTGGGGTATTTTTTAATTAATTTATGGTCATTAGCCCTGAATACACCTCTTCCTCATTAATTATGATATCTTTTGATTTGCATTTCACATAATCTTTAATTTACTATTCGTCATTATCTTTTTTAGTAAGGCATCAAACAACTCTTATTGAGCTCCTCCTGTCCTTCGTGTACTATTAAACGTTCAGTAAAACATCTTTAAGGTGACCTAGGACATTCATTGTCCGTTTGTTTATTTGAGTGTAGTGTACACTGTACTGTATTCATTAGGAGGGGTGATTATAATTGAGTACATACTACTTTTTCTGTGTCATGTAAGCAGTCAGATGCAATATTGGACTGAGTGGAAGGAGCTCTGCTCTGTCATCACACAACATGTCACATCTACCAATGATATACATTAATTTCTTTAATCTCAAACATCTTAGTAACATGATGTTACGATTCTGATTTTAATGAGATTGTTCAAACAGCAAATTTATTCTGATGTATACAGTTTACATTTGAATCTTCCCTCTTCATAAACTTTACCGGTGCTTTGGTAAAATACTCCCAGGTAAAATAGTCATACGAGGAGAAATACTTTAGAGTAATTTGTTATGACTACCTTTCAATAATTTAGAATACACTGTAGTTAAAATAAACAACTTTACAAGATTACATAAAACTAAATCTTTACTAAAATATCACATTGCAGTAGCAAGATGTATTATACAACAAACATTTTGTTCAGTTTCATCCTCTCTTTTTATTTAATAATTTATTTTATTTAACGATGTTAAAGGTATTTTGGTTCTTTTTATAGATATAACAGAAATATATGCTTTTTAAATTTAAAGAAGTTGATTTAAAAACAAAAACAATTATATAATACATTTTAAAATAGTATAGGGCTGTAACACGTTTTTTTAAAAAGAATTTGCAGTATTGACCTAGATTTTGGCCTCTTTTGAAAATTTATGACATGTTTTTTTTCTCTGAAAGGTTAAAATAAGTATTGCTAAAAATACATTGCTATAGCTATGTAAGAATATACTCAATACTACTGACCTGATGATATTTTATCTTTATATAAACTCCATACCAATCTTTACAAAAATGACGGCCGTCTTGGATGTCATATTGGTTTACTCGGTTCGCCCTCATTTTTGCCAATTTATGCTGATTATCTGACAAACTTTAAACCAAGAGGAACATTTTAATATATAACATGTTTTGTTCTATTTTTGTTACCACATACCCCTTAAAACAATCATCGATGTTGGCCATGGACACCCTACTATTCAGGCAACATGTATTTGTATTATCACTTTATTTTGTTAGATATAGACATTAATTTTAAAAGTTATTAAATGATCCAGATATATCCAATTTGTTTATTCCGTTAAGTAGCATTGAGTACTTGGAGCCCTATATCATTTTGAACATTAAAACCTTGGAATATATTTATATTTTAATACTGAATGATATTGACTCACGAAGCAAATATTGGCTGGATCAGCAGCTCATAATTACAGCAATTGTTCCTTATGCATACCTTATATATTTGAGAGGTATTATTATTTACGAATGATCATTGCTGCCGTACATTACAGTGGCTTAGGAAGGTTTTAGATACTCGGAAGGCAGGTGGGGCCCATATGAACATTTTCAATTTTTGATAAGTTTTTAACCCCCACCCCCTTCTTTTTGTTTGTCACATATTTTAATGAAAACAGTTATCTACTTTCCATTGTCAGTTGATTAGTGTTATGCCCTACCGGCCACAATCACTTGTGTTGGGTCAAAACATAAATTGGCAAAACATGTGGTGGGAAGTGGGGGAAAACATATAATAGGCCCACTCCTGCCAGATTATTGAGATGTGCCTGCCCTCCCTCTCCCCACTCCGTTCCTACGGCTATGCATTAATATGAGCATAGTATGATCGAAACAATGTCTAGACAATTTACATCAATAAGTATTAGTGGTTACGGATTCAGAAGTGGACGGAGGGGAATAATGTCAATAATTAAACTTTGAATGAATAATATTAATTTGCTGTATTATGTGTTGTTTTAGTATTTTTTTCCGAAATGAAAGGTCTTACGTAGCCATTTTTAAGTACCATTCGATTAACAGCAGAATATTATACATACAATATATAGCGGAAATTCCCGAGTTGCGTAATTTTAGATAATAAAGACAAATCATTGACAATCATTGTTCGATCTTTTCTGACGTCGCTCCGTTACACTTTACATTGACCAGAGTGTACGTGTACAGCTAATGTTTGAATCAGGTGCCACAGTAACTAGCAAGAGCATGTTTACTCAATTTTCATTGAAACTGTACATTTTGAAAAACGTTGTTACCTTTAGCGTATATAGTTGTTACCTTTAGCGTTAACATGAAAAGTTGTTACCTTTAGCGTTAGCGTTGTTACCTTTAGCGGAAGAGGTGATTGTTACATTTTGCGGAGGTTGCTACCTTTAGCGTTGACATTGTTACCTTTAGCGGCGGTAGTTACCTTTAATGTTGTAACACATAGTACTAAACAGTAGTACGGTTTGAACAATGACTTTAACGGTGAATATTTTATGTGGCTTACCATGGAACTCTGACAAATTAAAAAGCAACATTTATACTTGGAATTATTAAAGTAACACCTGTTAATCAGTCTTATCTTTTCAGTTTAGTAAATGTGTTATGTGCAGAAATTGTGTATAAAATCACCAAAGTATCAAATTTGCAAAACAAATGAAGAAAAGAAAGTTGTATAGGTAATGTGAAAGTCATATCAATATACACATGCCAACAAAAGTTCAACTACTTAACTAAAGCACTTAGCAACTATATGCAGTGTTGTTACTGTACGCTGCGAAGTAGATGGAATCACCGTACTAAAAGTTCGTAAGGTCCTTGGCCATAGTCACTTTCATACACTCTTTATTAAAACGTTTATCGAAAAAGGTTAGAGCCATATCATTTTGGAATGCACTGCATGTTTAGTTAAGGACCCATTTATAGTTCGCCACTATGCTTTCCTCTTTGATTGTGCGATGACCGGACAGATTGTGGATGCCTATGATGACGTCTACCTAAATCCTTATAGGACGGTGGCGTTTGATATATTGTTCGGGGCGCTTGTTTCAGCGAAAGGTTTGTTCAGCATTAACATAAGCAATCTTGTCTTGTCGTACACTTAACGGTGTATTCTCTTGTTGCTCTGGCCTAGTTCTGCCAAGTCAATGAGTGCTTACTTTGTGGCTTTCTAGGCTTTTTTGTATATTATATATACATGATAATTTATGTGTTTTACTTATATTGCCGATTAATGCTGCCTTGTTTGTTAGAGATTATAACCCGGCGGGGATATCTTTATTTACACTGTCCCGTTATTGGGATGACTATAGGGTAAGAGTGGGGTTTGGTGCACCCTAGAATCCGGTTTAAACCCCCAGCCACTGACCGTTCAAAGGCGGTAGCCCTATTGTCAACCCATGTGTGTTTGTGATGTCTTATCTTGCCTTTTATTCATCTTTATATGTAGTTGTTCTTTGCTTCTTTGTGGTTGACTGTCGCCCTTGAATGCTACTTTTCCTGTTCGACTGTTATATCTTATTTTAGTGTATAAATGAATATATGCAGTACGATATATAGCGCTTATATGATACGAATAGGTTTGTTTAATAGCGATCTGATTCGAATACACCATCCTGTGCTCGCTGCGTGCAGATTCCCCAGGAGTGTCAATGCAGGAAATCTATCGTAATTTTTTTATGTTTCGATTAAGTGTTTGAAAAACAGAAATAGCCTCTTATACTTGCAATCTCTGGTTTAATTCGAAAATCAACGTATATATTGTTCGGGGCGCTTGTTTCAGCGAAAGGTTTGTTCAGCATTAACATAAGCAATTGTAAAGGTCTACATAAAGTATATATCACTAAAAATGTTTTTTTTACTGGTAAATACAAATACCTTTCTTTTCAAAATCGGTTGAGTCCTAAATATTTTACGGACAAAATACTTTCTTTTTTGGTGAGACTTTTCCCATGTAAATTCCTTGTTGCTGGGATTGCAGAACATTAAGAAATCTCAAATAATGAAGTTATTTTAGATTCCTTGTTGAAGATTCCTTGTTGAAGTTATTTGAGATTTCTTAATTCCTTGTTGCTGGGATTGCAGAACATTAAGAAATCTCAAATAATGAAGTTATTTGAGATTCCTTGTTTGCAGAACATTAAGAAATCTCAAATAATGAAGTTATTTGAGATTCCTTGTTGAAGATTCCTTGTTGAAGTTATTTGAGATTCCTTGTTAAAGATTCCTTGTTGAAGTTATTTGAGATTTCTTAATGTTCTGCAATCCCAGCAACAAGGAATTTACATAGGAAAAGTCTCACCAAAAAAAGAAAGTATTTTGTCTGTAAAATATTAGCCCTAATGTTTTGCTAAACAACTTTCAGAGGGTCTTAATTTACATTTATCCAACACATTAAAACCATTTTTGGAGGATAACAATTCTAAAAAAAATATGTCTTTTTCAAATTGTTGATACCTCAGAATTTTGCATTGAAATTCACTATCAAAAACACATTTGTATGCGAAATTTTTATTTCTCAACCGATTTTGAAAAGTAAGGTATTTTTAATTTACCACTACAAATGTCTGTTTCACTGATATGCATCTTATTTAGGTACTAGGTAACCGTTGTCTTAAAAGGCCAAAACACCATTGGCTGAAACAATAATACCAATTTCTTGCGATTCATATTTACTTAACATTTTTTTCTGGCCTATAATGCCTTTTTAATGTATACTAGTAGATTAAGAAATCGTCACCATACCGGACTGGATCGGCAGTGTTGTACTGATACCCTCGTATATGCTATTGAAGGCTTGGTTCCACCATTTTTCCGGGACTGGCAGGGGTGGTATTTTTTTAAAGTCTTCTACGAAGGACAGAGGGAACAACAGAATTGTTTCCAACGCTGACAATTCCTCTTCACCTTTTTCCACATCTCCACTGCAGTCCCTGCAAATACTGTAACAAAAAGTGTGTGCTGGCGATTCTTATCACGAAAGCTAACAACCCACAATTTATTGAAAATGAGATCTAAACGTCACAATCCCGTTTTCATTTTGTACACGTATGTTAATTTATATAAAAAATTTACCTTCCCCGAAAGTGTGTTTACATTTGTATATGTGAGCTCATGTGGTCAAAGACGATGCCAGATCATGGGACAGTGCAATGTCCGCCTTCGTTTGTCGTAATCTTATTCTTGTGTATGAGATTAAATAAACGGTTTCGTTTCTTCCATAATTTTGTATAAAGTTTTATTTCAGCAATTCTTGCATAATTTAGACGATGAGCAGCAAACAACAACAACATCCAGACCAGATAAGATGTTGCTGTTGACCCGGGTATCCAGGATAGGGCCTGCAATTTGTCGCTGGATCAAAAGTAGCATTCGCTATAAATTGACCGTAAGCCAAACATCTAAATGAAGACACCTCGAACGATTTATCGCAAACTATTGAAACAAACTGACGTTATAAAACAAATCCTGAATTACATCTGTCCCAGAAACAAGTATTTACATATAGGAAAAGCCCATCAAACGTTTCTGTAAATTATTTATTTCTTAACCAATTTCAAAACTAGGGAATGTTTATTTACTACTGAAAATGCAAGTTCCAGTGATGTATAATTTATGTTAGTAAAATAATTGTTCATGCAAACGCTGAAAACACTTTGACTGAAAAATGCGCTCCAAACAGTAGATTTGTAAAATGTTTACTTGCATTAATCGACATTTCTCCGACGTTGGATTTTCATGGACAGATACTACATCAAACTAAATCTAAATGACCAATTAATCACACTAATATGTTAAATACCAATATTTTATGAGTATCTACAGTACATCATCTCTTACTTGACTACACTGCATACTTGTATATTTTACTCTCGATATCCCAGGCGGATGATGGCGCAATCCCTACCATCAAAGCCTATACTACTTTCAGAAATTATGACTCTTTGAAACATACGAATTACGATGGCGACGCTGCAATTTATTGTCAACATTTAAGCCAAGCGGAAGATGTGATTCTGTTAGCCAGCCATGCAATATTTTTTTAACTTACCTTTCTGATGAAATCACATGCTTTATGTTACCTATAAGGCCAATTACTACAAGAACGACAATAGTGAACAGCTTCATGCTCGTATCTCAAGTAAAAAAATCCCGTGTAGTCATAAATTTCACCGGAAATTGAGAGCTCTAGTAGACGTCAGGGCAACACAAACATCGACATCGACGTCATTTTAGCGCCCGGTAAAATGCACGTGGCGTATGCTTGCTGCTTGGGGAAACTAAGAGTGGAGCGGTTCGTGACGCCTCTGCGGAACCTTGAAAAAGACGTTAACTTGGTAATCCCACGTTTGTATGTCACCCTGGCATGTAAACAAGAGGCTGCTGTATAGTAGGCAATTACATTTGATCACGTTCCTGAATCGATGGTAGTATGAAAAGATATGGTGGATTTACATACCGTTAACACACCATATTAAGTCACACTGGGACAGCAACATCACATGATCAGAGACAAGATTAGAAGAAGTTTGGTTTTTCTATAAGACATGCCTCCGCCAGAGCGCAAATCCACGCATAGCAGAGGTCTATATCACTTTAGTACTCAGTAAGCAGGCAGGCCGGAGCAAGAAAGCCTGACTCAATTGATCCCGGATTCCACTTTATTCGCTAAATGAGTCGATCAGCTGTGAAATTGCAACCAAATCCTGTTAGGTTGTAGTTTATGCGTTTAAAAACTTGGATCAGTTACTTCCCTTCCTTACCTGACATCGGCGGAAGTGAATGTAAACAAATATGGCGGACATTGTTAAAAAGAAAATTTGGATTCGACTAAAAAGACAAGATATGGGTCAGACACACATTAGTTTTGTTGTTGCATTTATTTGTGATATTACCGCTGCGCAGTAGTAAGAAAAAATAGAATCCATGGTTTTGATTAGATTTAATGAAAGATATCACTGAGTTTATAAAATGTTGTTCACTGAACTTGTTGTTGTTGTTGTATATTCATTTGTACATATAACATAAATTTGGCTGTGGTCAGTATGTGCTTCTTCAATTACAATTGCTTTCACTTTGTACTATTGTTCGGGGCACTTGTTTCAGCCAAAGGTTTTTCAGCATTAACTTGACCAATTTTTATAATGGGTTCATAAATTATATATCGATATTGGTTAGAGGCCAGTTTCTGTCCAAGCCCAGTTTCCGTCATTCTCATTTAAAAACCGTTTTTACACTGCAAATTACTTACGCGATGTCACTTATTGCAGACGTTTAGAACTGAAGATTTGAAACAGAAAAAAACAACCAAAACAGTCATCGAAATTAGGATTTCAAACCACAAGCCCTGTTCTTTGGTTTTGAACAAGCCCGGATAAAAACGAACAAGCCCGGAAAACAGCATGTCAAAAATTGAAAAAACACCAGTATACTCACCAGTACACAGTATACTCACCAGTACACAGTATACTCACCAGTACACAGTATACTCACCAGTACAGTAACACAGTATACTCACCAGTACACAGTATACTCACTGTGGACCTAATACAACAGCAACATTTATTCAAATTTGATCATGGTAATGTTTATATCAATCTCTACAATATCGTAAACAGTGCACTTTAAAACAAAACTCGAGGATATTATGACTGACACTATTTTATGGATTTTTATGGATATTACTACTGGCAAATCAACAAGCCCATCAGAATATTGGACAAGCCCGGCAGGCATTTTACCAGTCTCGGGCTTGCGGGCTTGTGCTAATTTCGACCACTGACCAAAAAGTAAATAAGTGGTACAAAAACAAAAGGGATTTCTCCGAAAATTGTGTTTACTTCCTTATATGGCATTGGGGATGCGCGCGCATACTGTCGCATAATAAACTATTAAAAAAATAACACTGTAATAACGTCATATTTTTATCACTCTTCAGTGGATGCAGTTAAGATATACCGTGTTTATATATAATTTCCAACAACAACTGAATTTGCACTTGCAGCAACTCTGCAGTTCAGCATGTGAGAAGATTCTAGGCTCATACAGATTCTCATAGCTGTCAAGGCCCATTGGAAGTAATGAATGAGAAGCGGCCCCAACGGACGGTTACCCCTTGGTTAATCCGAGCCTTCTCTGACCCTAAAAGCCTTTTTTTGTGTGGCTTATAGTGAAAACGGGGTTGATAACTAAAAACACACTGTCATGTGCGTTCAACAATGTTTGCCGCGTTGGGCCGATTTTTTACGATAATTTAGCCAAACAAATTGATCAATTAATGTTTATTATACCAAGTTGCAATGATAAAACTGCACCTTTATTGACTGTAGTGACACAATTAAGAATATACTATTGCATATTAATTAAATTCACGTGATATTCTCAGTGCGGTGAAGGCATTCATAGTCCACTCATCAAATAAATCCACTATCAACTGACAACATGGAGGGATTTTAGGAGTAGGACAAACTCTTCTCGGAGTATAATTAGGATTTAAAATTTAAAGATAAACAATTGGATGTTGTTCAGAGAATTGAGAGTGTCCAAATGAAACGTTGGTCGCAATTTGGAATTGTCTTATTTTTTACGAGAAATATTTATCAACAGACCAGTCACGATCACGTGACTCTTGACCTGAATAATAACAAATGTTGGAAATGTAATATTTTTTAACTTCGTCTGAAAAGGGTTGACCGTTACATCTTTAATACAAGGATTAATATAACAAATATTTCGATTCAGATAGGTAAATAAATATATTGATTATCACTTTAGATGGTTGAAATGTTAATTCAATGCATGTATACTTTCTTAGATATATTGACTTAAAACAAGCGAGTAGCTCCTCCCCCTCGTGGGAGAGGAGATCCCCGTGTTTTTACTATAGGAACTGCTCTGACCGTACACAGCCAGATGTAATATAAAAATCGTAAAAAGGGCTGACAAGGTCAGAGAAGGCTCGGATTACCCCTTGGTTAGAGGTTCAGTAGGGTGAAGCCCAAGATGGTCTTAGTGCATAAAATACACGTCTTCGAATGGCAGGACGATTTTTGATATGCACCGTCCTCTGCGATTTGATTGATACGTGGAATTTGTTAAATGAACAACTTCCCTAAAGTGAAGAATGATCATTCGGTATCCATTTCACACTAAAATTTTAATCCAAAAAACATTTTGTAATGAAATTATCAAATACATCAGTTTAAATGTAAGTACTATGCATTCTTTGAATGGCAAAACATAGGTGTCTTACGCAGTGATATCATACAAGGTACGATTACACACGGTCTGAAATTGTCCACATGGTTTTTGTTGAAACGCATGACACGTCACAGGGTGCATCTATAAACATCCGTATGTAAAAAAAGCCCAGACTCAAATAAATGAGACTAAAGATGGTCTCTGCCTGTGATTGAATTTTATTTTAGCATATGGGTATACCCGTAATACTGTTCATATGACCATACGTTATAATTGAAATTCATTTAAGCCACACAATATACAGAAATTTTGTTTAAACTTTATTGTTTTTTGTTTGTTTTAAAATATAGACTACTAATGTTACAACTTTATTAAAGTAGCCTACCAGCCAACAACAGCCACATTTTTACAACATATGGTGCCATATAACCTGTTTGTGTTGGTGCTCTGTAAAACCCCAATTAAACTCAACTGAATTTATTTTCTTTCCTTGCAAATCCCTAGGAAGCCTTAACACTGAGATTTAAGGTTTACGTTTATGGGCATTAATCACTGCTTAACACAGAAGATCAGTAAGATTTTTAACATGCACAGGGTATTGCTCTCCCTGCACATGGGACCGAATGTTTAACATCCCCTCAGAAGGATGGCATAGTTCCACAGGACAGCTGGTCAGTAGGTTTATTAGGATATGTACTGTACATATAAAACACCCATATAAAACACCCATATGTGAGATTTATGTTTAACAGTACCGAAAAAATAACTTGGGGAGAAAATGTTCAAGATTTGCTTATTTTTAGCATTTATAAGCTACGAGTGATATAGAGAATATTATGTCGGTGCCTTTTACTGTCAAGTTTATTAGACGAGGCTTAGAAAACGAAGAATGGCGAGGCTCTGCCGAGCCATTCTTCGTTTTCGTGCCGAGCCTAATAAACTTGATAGTAAAAGGCACTGACATAATAATCTATTTATCTTGTAGATTATCCATATTTTGTGTATGAATTACTATTACATATTTCTCAGAATGGTACGCTTGTCGAGGACGTCGCCATGTTGTTGATTTTTGTTTGTTTTATGACGTCAGGCAACGTTACGTGCATGACGTCAGATAACGTTACGTATAATAAACGCCGAGGGATTCCGCATTGATTTGCTTTATAGGTCAGTGCCTAATTAAAGCAAAATTTAATAGGTCACCCCTTTATTTGGCAGAAAAGTGCATATTTGCATGATAAACAACTTTCAAATTTGATCAGTAGGTGTACATGTATTACTTTGGTATTTATTTATTACTCCTTATTAGATCAGATAATAGTAGCAGTTGCAAACAAGGGTTATGGGTCTTGTAGACATATTGCAAAATTAAGTCATGGTAGCGTCTAGCCTGTGCATCCCAATGGTATGTAGCAGCCACCTCTTGTAAATATCAGCTTCTTTTTACAGGTCGATGAGTGACACATTATGTAAGGGTCTCAACCTTAACCTGTCTCAATACTTGAAACTTAATTGCATTTCAACAGGAGATGATACTTGTCCAACCTCCGAGGTTTATTGTGTAGAGATATGCGAGGGCCAGAGTGGACCTGATATAAAAGACACTATACTGAGTACATGTGACCTTTGTAATATCAACAACATCGTTCTCAAGGTACTGTATTGTGTGGTATACTTAAAAATCAGATATTTTTTCTCTACAGTGTAAAGAACAATTAAAATGTGTTATTTTACAAAATTGATTCTGAAATCAGAAAGTGATTTTAATAATTATTTTATCAAATACAGGCGTCCGTGTTGCACAGTCTGCAGTCTGTTTATCACCTATGCTACTCTAGGTCGGTTCCTTTTCTTGGCAATTTTTAGTGAGAGGTACAGTGATTGCCCACTTGGACACATGGGTTTTCCCCAGGTTCTCCGCTTTCCTCCTACATCAAGGCTGTGCTAAAGCCATGGTGGGAAGTTGGGAACCCACGTTTGATTCACTACGTTATCACTCCATTTATCACATATGAAAGCAAGAGTATCAAAGCGAATTCCGAAAAACCATCCATTCCCCCATTAAATGATAATGGCTCAATAATTTGTGATGACCTGGATAAAGCAAACCTATTAAATGATTTTTTTCAAAGCCAGTCAGAACTAAACGATGAAAACACCGAACTTCCTTCCCTGCAAACTGCTAACGATAGATTAAGTCTCCAACCATTTACTCTTACCCCACAAGAAGTATATGAAGCCTTAAAATTACTAAAAATTGGTAAAGCGACCGGCCCAGACGAGATAAACAATCACGTTCTCCGCGAAGTAGCTTTAGAAATTTCTGTTCCTCTCTGTAACTTATTTAATACATCTATTACAAAGGGAGTTATTCCCGAAGTATGGAAAGAAGCTTTTGTATGTGCGGTTTTCAAAAAAGGCGACCCTTCACTTGTCAATAACTATCGTCCTATATCCCTACTTAGTGTTATTGACAAAGTGTTTGAAAGACTCTTGTTTAAACACATTTTCAATTTTTTCCGTGATAATAACTTCTTGACCGCTTTCCAGTCAGGTTTTATTCCTGGAGATTCAGCAGTAAATCAACTTACTTACATATACAACGCCTTTTGTAAAGCAATCAACGCCGGAAAAGAGGTGCGGGTTGTATTTTTCGATATAAGTAGAGCATTTGACCGTGTATGGCACAAGGGCTTACTTGCAAAATTAAAAGCCGCGGGCATAACTGGAAATCTCCTAATCCTACTATCTGACTATCTCAAGAATAGACGCCAAAGGGTTGTCATCCCTGGAACTAAATCAAAATGGAACAATATAAATGCGGGCGTCCCTCAAGGATCCATCTTATGACCCCTTCTTTTTCTTGTTTATATTAATGACATTGTTGCTGATATCTCTTCTAACATACGCTTATTCGCCGATGATACTAGTCTTTATATTATTATAGAACATAACAATGTTATTGCAGAATCTGCAAATACACTAAACTCTGACATACAAAAACTTACCGAATGGTCTAACAAATGGCTTGTAACGTTTAATCCTACCAAAACGGAAGCATTACTTATTTCGCGTAAACGCAACAAACCAGTGCATCCACCACTTATGATGTTAGACCAACACATACAAGAAGTCACCTCCCATAAGCATCTTGGTTTAATTTTTTCTAATGATTGTAGTTGGCACTCTCATATTGAATACATTCAATCAAAAGCATGGCCTAGAATAAACATAATGAGGAAGTTAAAACACCAGTTAGATAGGAAAGCACTTGAAACAATATACATATCTTTTATAAGGCCACTTTTAGAATATGCTGACGTCACATGGGATAATTGTACAGCTTACGAAAAAAATGAGCTTGATAAAATACAAAACGAAGCTGCAAGAATTGCTACGGGTACAACTAAACTAGTGTCACTTCACAATTTAAATCAAGAGATAGGCTGGGAATCTCTCGACTCGCGTAGGAAAAAACACAAACTCATCTTATACTATAAAATGATTAATGGTTTAACACCTCAGTACCTATCATTGTTAGTCCCAACACCAGTTCACGCTGCATCTAACTACAATTTACGCAATGCAAATGATTTTCAAACCATTAATTCAAGAACAAATCTTTACTTCGATTCATTCCTTCCTTCTGCTACTCGTGAGTGGAACAAACTTCCACCGGAGGCCAGAAATGCCGCTTCCATTGACTCTTTCAAACATTACTTATACCGTAACCAAGTACATACCCCTTCATACTATTACAAAGGTTCTAGACGGGCACAACTTCTTCATACTCGTCTTCGCACTAAATGTAGCTCACTAAATCATGACCTGTACTCAAAAAATATTACGGATTCACCGACATGTCAATGTGGAAGCATCGAAAATACACACCACTTCTTTTTGAACTGCCCTCTTTATGACAACATTCGTAGAGAAATGTTGAATACATTAATACCACTTTGTAACGTCTCATTAAATATACTATTATATGGAGACCCGTCGCTCGCAATCCAAACAAACATAGCTATATTCGAAGCTGCGCACAGGTACATCATGTTGAGTAAACGGTTTTAATTGTATTTTCTAACAAAAATTAAACTAGGAAGCTGCCTACTACTATCTTATTTATTTGAACAGGGGAAGGCTATACGCGATTTGTTCTGCATGCGCTCGTTGCCCCACCCCACTGTCACCGTCCTGTGTATCCCAAACGTTTTCACTATTTTTTTCCCCCTAAAATATATATAATTCCTCATTTATTTTCCAATATAATGTATCATGTCTTTATTGTTTGAATCTAAATTACCTTAGCTTCATTTTTTTTTTTTTGCCTTATAATTAGCATTTTCTTTTTGCTGAACGTTTATATGTTATCTTTGTTATTTTTTGCTACACTTGTAATGTTTTGGATGAAGTTCACAGCTCTAATAATAAATATAACCGTCATTGTTATTTATTACAAACAATCTTTCCTAGGAGAAGAATTCTATAAGCAGTTTGCTTTCATTCTAATCCTTTAATGTAATTGTACAATGTATATATGCAATGTTGTAAACCATTGAAAAAATAAAATACGTTTAAACCAAAGCGAATCATTCGTGGGTATCCGACGATGTGCTAAAGCTGTGAACCATATCATTGAAAGTGATTTGTATAAGCTGTGTTTTATAATCCATGTGAAAGAAATAATGTTTATACAGTAAAATAAACTCCAAATATGTTTGCTGCCATACTCCCATTACCACAGGGTTATGAAACTTTTGCTAAAACGTTTTGATGCATTAACCCTAAACTGGCTACATATAAATAATGGACTGTTCTTTCTTTCGAGGACCATTCCATTTATGTGACAAACGGGTGTTATGGGGAAGATGACTGATCAGCAACTGGACATTGTAAATCCTGATCAGCCTGCGGGTTACTGCCCTAAAGTAAACTGTTGTATTCATTCAAGTTGGTCCATGACACTATTTGTCTTGTCAACTTTGTTATTTTGTCCAATTATGCGTATGCCATACATGAAAATAATCACATTTGAAAATTTCAAAAATATGTATAATTATCTATTTTTGTTTTATTATCCCGCAGTTTTGATCCATGAGTATGCGTTATATAATTTTGCTAAGCTGATAAGTAATATTTATAGCATAATTTTTTAAGTATATGCTGCTTTTCGAGGGCCGCAGGCCCGAGAGTGCAGTATAAATCGCATACGAGAAAAATATGCTATAAATGTTTTGTACCAGAGCCATTTATCCAACTATGCATGTGCAAGAAGTTTTAGGGTGTTGCAGTTTTCAGTAGAAATAACAGCTTGATCCAATCAAGAAATAGCATTAGCATGCGCCATGAGCATGACCCATGTTTTGATTATTGCAGCCAATCACCTTCGTATATTATTGGGCAAATCCAATGTCAAGGAATGCTGTTTTGGTAAAGGTTTAGTCGTTTGGATTGACAGGTTGTGTGTAAATTACAACTGCGCACGTGTAAAAGACCATGCTATAACTGCCAAATCTGTCATTTATAGCATGGCTGAAATATACCGGCATTTATAGCACTGTTTAGGCTCAGACCTTCAGGTTTGTGAAAATTATATCATAAGCAAGAACAAAGAAAAACCATTAGAGCTATGGTACAATGACATTAGAACAGAGATATCATTTTGTATAGATTAATTGTATTTGTTTTAATTATTTGTGTACATGTTGTGTATTGTGTTTATAAAAGAGGATCGCAAGTATGAAACTAAGAAGGTACCTTCTATATAAAATAATGACTTACTTTTCATTTATTCATAATATAAGAAAAAATGCATACACAAGAAAAGAAAAAAGATGAAAACAAAAATGTAATTACTTTATATATAAAATCCTCTGAAAAGTACTTACATTTATAATTGTTTTTTTTTCAGTTGAGAAATCACAGGGGTTCTTTAATACCTATAACAGGACAGCTGCCACCCAACTCTAGTTCAAGGTATGGTTTCTTATTACTTGGACTGAAAGTGGGCCAAATATAGGGTCAAGTGAAGGGGTTCATCAGCCATCAATTGGCAAGACAACCGATGGGTTTTCGGGATAGGGTTTAGGCAAACACTATTATTTTAAAAGATGTCGTATTTGAAAAAGTTTGTAGTTGTATTATTTGCTCAAATTGTTTGTTTGACTGGTGTTTTACGTCATTTTTTGTACATGTTAGGCCATATATGACACTCTGTTTTTTGTGGAGATGGAGACCACCCCATTTTTTCCTGGGTAGTAACTACTGTTTCTGTATATATCCCACTTTCTATAAGAATCAACACTATCTCACTTGACAAGTCGAGCTACCGGTGGGATTCTAAACGCAGCTTCTTTACTATCCGGACAGCGGAGTTGCTCAAACAGAAATAGAGGAAATTTGTTTGTTTGGAGTGAATATAGGATTAATTTTTATCGAGAAGTTAGAAAACGTGCAATTTTTTTTACGTCAACATGAAAATAAATCCTATATTCTCGACAAACCAACATTATTATATACTTACAACCCTGAAACTTATGCAGAAAAAACAATGATGTCAAAAATGTGAACAACGTCAACAGCAGCTTTATGTCATTTTTGTTATTTCACGTGTGAAATATAAACAGTGAAAATATAAGGTTTTATATTAATCATGAAATCCACTATTTCACTGGAAAGTATTATTGAACTGCATATTTAAGTTATCAAGGGGAATGTTTAGGAAGTGACGGCACACAATAACATACAATTTGTGATCACTACCTTTCTACATCTTATTTATGCTTCTTTCTAAAAGTATTGCTACAGCCTTATATAATATATGAAAGTTACATTTATTAAGTGAAAAACTTGTTTATTATTACACACGTCTGCATTTTTAACTACAATAATTAATTAAAAAATGCGTTAATCCATATAATATAAAAAAACTTTTTATGTTTCAGTCCATATGTTCTGGAAGTTGTAAACGTGCATCAGAATAGTAAGTTTTTAAAAGTTAAATAAAAATAGATGATACTTTACTGTTAACAAAGGAAGCATTAACGGTCAGGGTCGGACTCAATCATTAGCAATGTTGCTCAGATTTCGTAAGGTTTTACCTTTTAATAAATATCGATGATACTTCGCTTGTTTGAATGGTGTTTTATATCAGTTTTAGCACATGTTAGGCCATAATTATATGATGGTCAAGTTTTTTGTGGTAGCTGCAGACCACCCCATTTTTCCTGGGTAGAAACAGTATGGCATACATGTACCTCACACCATCCGTAAGAACTGACACTTTATCACTCGGCAAGTCGAGCTCCTGGCTGGATTCGAACCAGCAGAGCTCCCAGTGGGATTCGAACCAGCAGAGCTCCCGGTGGGATTCGAACCAGCAGAGTTCCCGGTGGGATTCGAACCAGCAGGGTTGAGAGGCAAGAAAGTTTTAGATGCAGCGTCTTTACTACGGAGGCGCTTTTGATGATACCTAACTGTTGACAAAGTAAACATTACCATATATTATCAGTGTCATATTGCTCTGCTGGCATTTATTTTATGCTACTGAAATAAGTATCTTTCATGTATCTGTCATACCATAAGCTTCTTGTAATTCATGGCCCACAATTTCTACTATCTACCTTCTGTATTGTATGCTTTTGGTGTCGTGGGTTCTTCGTGACTTGTGATTGTAAAATGACTTAATTTTCAACAGATATAAGCATGTTAAGGTTTTAAAAGCTCATTTTATACTAAACCCTTTCATCCCCGCATATGTTAAATGTACTCTGACAACTCTATCTGGTTAACAACTTGTTACTGTATTACCCCGCTGCCTGAATAACAAGAGCTGTCGGAGAACAGCGCAGCTTGACTATTCGAGTTTTCAGAGAATAATGAATTATATAGCCAGTATATACCATCAGAAAACAAGGCTAAAACAATGTGGGGTTGGGGGTGGGGGCGGGAAGGGTATAGAAACTCGGGTGGGGGCGAAACTTATTGATAAATTGATAAAATAAAACAACACTGAGATATGTAAAAAACAAACAAAAAAACTCCAGGTGGTGGTGATGATGGGGTGGTGGGATGGTTGTGGGGTGGGGGCAAAACATGAATAAATTGACAACAACACAGAGATATGTAAAAAAACAAACATGCCCATGCCTCCCAATGGGTGTAGTATGAATAAGATGCATAATGCTATAAGAAATCCCAAACCAAAATTATAGATATTTACAACAGCTTACACGCAAACCTTGATCTGCCTTTGTTGCACATTTTATGGGCCATCACAATTTGGGTTCCATGGGAGCCCAGAATTTATGGAAGACAAAATTACTTACGCAGCCTTTTTCAACATAATATAAGGAAACCAGTTCCCAAATTTAATTGAGCTAAGACAAGAAATGTAAGAGATAAAGAACTGTAAACACAGCTTACACGCACAAATTATGTGAAATGAGACACATTTTAAGGGCTTCCATTTTTGGTTCCATGGGAACCAAAACTACTTAAGCAGCCTTTAAGATAATCTATAAGGAAGCTCATGACCAATTTTGTTGTGCTAGAATAAGAAATGTAAGAGACATAGACTTGTAAACACAGCTTACACGCAAACCTTGATGTGGGATGCCGATGCTGGGGTGGTTACATAATTTCTCTTATTCTTCGAATAGTCGAGCTAATGAAATGTTTATTTTTTGTTTGTATTTACAGTTAAGGCACAACCCAGGTCCGTGACAATTAGGGGCTACGATGACACTGTGAGAGAGAAACTGGAAGATGTTATACAAAGGGTTCGTAGTTGACTCTTTAAAATAAGAGACATTTAAAAACATCTTGATATTTCCAGGAAAAGTTACTTGAACATTTTAACACTGCTTAGAACAGTTTCAGTAGTAATTAAAACTGTAAATCCTAGATCTTCAGGAAGATCCTCTCCTTCAAGAAAATCCATAGGAGATATTGTATTTATCAATCTATCCTTTCTGGTAACTGTTTGTGTTTAATCTCTTTAAACAGGCCTTTTATGGAGACTTGACAGCATTTTGAGCATTTAAAGGGACACTGTCCGTAACTTTTAGCTTATAAAACACACAATAAATATGTTCGCAAACATTACACACTAAACATTATTGAATATTTACTAATTAAAAGCAAGATTGTTTAACGGAATTCAATCGCGGTACAAAAAAAAGTAAATCCGCTTTGTGCGTTTGAACTCGCAGCCCAAACTAAAATTACACTCGCCGTAATAATAGTGTGCGTGAGTGTAAAGTGGTCGACAACGCTCCCGTCTGAGCTAAGCGGGCTATACATATTTTGCAATACATACTGTGGTGAAAACCTAATGCGCTAATGGAAGTCACGTGATCGCAGAAAAGGTAAATATTGTGGGTCCCACTTTATTTACATATAATAATTAAAACTCTTTTTTTTCAAACTCACGAATGTATTCTTACATACTTCTTAGGGTCTATCCTCATATTTTTATGTATACATTTCACTGAATAAAAGTCAGCCAGTTATTTGGTTATGCTCAATATCTGCTTACTTACGGACAGTGTCCCTTTAAGGATTTATTTTGAGTTTTTGGTAAATAATCAGTTTACAGCTTAGATCATACGATAGGCATGATGAATTATAATAAATAGACAGAGACATTAATAATATTTGTGTAGGTTACACATTAAATCGAGAGTACAACTCGGAACTATTGTATTTGAGATCGCTCACAAGCCAAATTATCGGAACCAATCAGATTGCAGATCGTGGCATTTGTTATATACTATTTAATACTGCAACAAACCAACTGCGCTATGGCGCAGTCGGTTAGAGCGTTGTCTACTATGACTGATGGTTCAGGGTTCGAGCAATATATAAGGCTTTTTTTTTAAACCAAACAATATTAAGATATTTCTGAAAATATTATACAAAACTACTATGGAATAAATCTGATTGGTTCCGACAATTTGGCATTTGAGAACTTTGATTTTTGTCTCGCCTTTTCGAAGAAAAAAAGAGACATAGGTGTTGCTTTTCCGGCGGCGTCAACATTCAAGTTTTGCGTTAGGTCATTTTCTCACAAACTGGATGCACTAGACCTTTCAAACTTTGCTTATAGTTGTATCTTGGGTGGTACATCGCAACGTGACTAAGCAAATGTGGAAGTGACCTTGACCCTCCAAGCAAAGGGCAGATAACTTAATAATATTTATGTTCAACTTTTGCGTTTAGGTCACTTTCTCACAAACTGTATGCAGTAGACCTTTTAAACTTTGCTTATAGTTGTATCTTGGGTGGTACATCGCAACTTGACAAAGCAAATGTGGAAGTGACCTTGACCGTCCAAGCAAAGGGCAGATAACTTAATAATGTTTAGGTTCAACTTTTGCGTTTAGGTCACTTTTTCACAAACTGTATGCACTAGACCTTTCAAACTTTGCTTGTAGTTGTATCTTGGGTGGTACATGGCAACGTGACAAAGCAAATGTGGAAGTGACCTTGACCGTCCTTGCAAAGGGCAGATAACTGAATAATTTTTAGGTTCAACTTTTGCGTTTAGGTCACTTTTTCACAAATTGTATGCACTAAACCTTTCAAACTTTGCTTATAGTTGTATCTTGAGTGGTACATTGCAACGTCACAAAGCAAATGTGGATGTGACCTTCACCATCCAAGCAAAGGGCAGATAACTTAAATTGTTACATTTTCATCACTTTCTCATGAACTATAATTATGCACTAGATGTTTTAAACCTAATTTATAGCTTAATCTTCGGAAGAAAACATATTCTATTTTGATATAGTTGTGTCTTGGGTAGTGCATCTTTTTGGATGCATGGATTTCATCTATGACCTTGACCTACTTTTTGGACCTGATGATTTTTATCTCTACTGGCCAAGGACCTTCATTTTTCATCCAATCTTTACCAAACTTTAACAGATTGTTAATATCAATGAAAGCTCAGACAAATTCGAAAACCAGCCAGATCGGACTAGTAGCAGCGGCCATTGATTTAGTTAAAAATGCTATATTTTGCCTCGTTAATACGATAGGGCTTTCATTTTTTATCTGATCTTTGCCAAACTTTACCAGATGGTTTGCCTTTATTTTTGTTTTTTTTTGTTTTGTTTATTTGATTGATTGATTCATTATTATTTTCTTTTTCTTTTTTTTTCACAAACTGTATGCACAAGACCTTTCAAACTTTGTTTATAGCTGTATCTTGGGTTGTATCTTTTTTTTTTTTTTTCATTATTTTTTGAATTCCTTCTTTTTTTTTTGGTGTTAACACCATGTTAGCAGGAAGCATTGCTATGATTTCTAGATGTGCCTATTGTGTTTTTTCCAATTCGTTGATTTTTGATGACATTTTTTACTTTTAAATTTCTTGTCCGCACCACTCCTCCTAAACGCCTTGTTGGATTTTGACGAAACTTGGCAGGAAGCATCGGTTAGATGTCTAGTTGTGCATATCGCGCTGTTGTTCCAGTTTGCTGATTTATGACGGAGTTATGGCACTTTGACATTTTTACTTTAAATTTCTTGTCGGCGCTACTCCTAAACGGCTTGTTGGATTTCTACAAAATTTGGCAGGAAGCCTCAGTATGATGTCTAGTTGTGCAAAGCGCGGTATATCAATGAAATCTTGGACAAGTTCGAAAACCAGCTAGATGTTGTTAGTAACGGCAGGTTATGGCCCTTGATTTGTTGAAAAATGCTATATTGTATTTTCCTTTGTTAAATCTGTAGTTACTTCATTTTTTATCTGATCTTTACCATATTTGTTTAGAATGTTAATATAAACCCCTCCCCCCCCCCACCCCACCCCACCCACCCACCCCACACCCATTTTTTATGAAATTTCATTCATTGAAGAAGTGGGACAAATTAAAAAATACCCATGCCAGACTAGTTACAGCAGACTTATTGCCCATGATTACCAGGTGAGCGATCTAAGGCCATCCTATCCCTGTTGTTTTTGCAATGTTTTAAAAAAACATACTGATGGGCATTTTATGTCGACAACCCTTGATATAAGAACCGTTTTAGCCAGTAGAGCATCCACAGGCCCTTTTTGGCCTATTGTTTTTAATAGAATGGCATTTTGTTTTTAAACAAATGCACTTAAATGTCATCTCAGCAAAAGCAATCGTCAAACTCCATTGTTTTTAGTTACTAAAATTTTTACAAACTTTCATTTAAGCACTAACATTTTTACAAACTTTCATTTAAGCACCATTGACGTTTTTATTTTTAAGTCCAGCCCGCATTAGGCGAGACATGTAAATCCACGGATTTCTTGTGATTTATATATAATTACATTAGTTTTGCATCCACCCCTCAAAGTCATAGATGCTCAACCAACTAAAACTGTTCTGTAACATAAATTATGTACTACCAACAGAATATGAAGTACAGGTTCATGTGACACCGCTTATAAGGGAAGTTGGGTAATATTTTATGTGTTATTTGACAGGTTATATGTGTTATTTGACATATTAACTGTTTTTATTACAGATAGAGAAGCTGGAGGATGCCGTACCACAACTTAAGGACAGGCGAAATGACAGAATAAACAATGTATGTTACATTATAATAGAAAACAATGAATTTATATTGCTGTACATATTCTGCTGATATAAATGATAGGAACCTCAATGTTTGTCGTCTTACAATGAATGAAATGGGGTTTTACGTCCCGTTAAGACAGCAACCTCAGAGGGAGATGAGATGAATAATGAAGTTTTTCATCAGACATGCCTCCGCTAGGGAGCGAACCCACTCGGGGCATAGGTTGTGGCTCTCAAGTCAAGGCCTTATCCAGTAAACGACCGAGGCTAATACATCGTCTTGCACTGTTGTTGTTATATTTGGGAGGAAGTTTGTCACACTTTTATTTACATTTCTGAAAAGTCTTTTGTAGAACAATTGATGTAACAGAATAATAATATATATCAACAATATTTATTAACATACTGTCATTTACTGTTTCAAATTGAGGCCCCAGTAACAAGTTTTTAATCAGATACAGTGTATTTATCTCAAATAATTTTGGATAAAAACAATTAATTCAAGTTTTTGCAATCTTATTCGATTTATTTAAGACTTGTCTAAATGAAATAATTTAAAATGCTTTTCTTGATATTCATGGTATGTATACACTCATGATCTGGTGACCTTTTCTTTGATTGTACTTGAAAACATACTGTTGTAAAAGCATATTACAAAGAAATTTAATTTTTTATTTGTATATAACCCGAAATTGAATTGTCACCAGCATAGCTGGTTAAGGTGGTGCATGTAATTGACAAAGTATAAAAAGCAAACATCAGTTTGGTATACTCGTCACGAAGATACTGTTTTGTTACATTTATGTGGGTGAAAGATTGGGATTTCTCAGTGAAACAATATTCATAATCGTTATATATTAATAACTAACTCCGAACACAAAAATAACTAACTGTGACGTTGAGTTATGACGTAAATAAAGTGTTGCTGACGTCGACGTCATCCATCGATAACATTCAATAAAGCGAATAATTTAGGTTAAAGTCATACATAAACTGATTTAAAATGTAATAAATAGATTATTTAACTGCTTGTTCAGTTAATATGGAATCCTTCACTCGATGGTAGTCATCTTTTGTTTTTCACTCACTTGCATATGCTCATTCGTGAAAAGAACATCACACCTACCATCTCATGAAGGATTTCCCTATAATTGATCCCAGCAGTTAAATAATCTCTATATATCTTATTAAAGGTGCTATACATACTACAATACCATACATTTATCTTCAATTTGTGTTTTAAAGGGACACACAGGAATCTTGATGTTTATATAAAGCATTAAAATTGGCTTAAACAATGTTGTTGTTTTTTTGCTATCACTGGTCAATTCACAATGCTGAACAAATTGGAACTTTAAAAGTTGCACCTGAATTTATTAATCCAGTATCCATTTGACTTTAAACCTGCTTGCATATAATTAAATAAATGTCGGCTTTTAAATCGGTATTCTGGCAACTGCAAAATTTTTCAAATATATTATAGGTGCAATATAATTAACTCTTAATAATTATTTTTAATGATTGCAAATTCACAAGTTAAGTAGAAAAACTAAGGGGCTGTGGCGTGTTTAAAAAAAATCATGATTCCCGTGTGTTCCTTTAAAGCAATTATGATGATGATGATGAAGATATATAATCCAGTTCCTATCTGTTAATAAAGCTTATAAAAGAAATTTGAGCCAATTAAACGTTCAATCAATATTTACTCCTTTATCAAAAGCATGTGTTGTCACAAACAACTCTAAAATACAAAGGTCACATGGCCAATGTTTGTGGGAACTTAACCCAGGAACAATAGAAGGTGGAGCTATAAACTGGATGTCGGAACTATCCATTCTTGTACAATGTGTTTATTGTTACTGTTACAGGAGATGAGAGAGGTGGACCAGATGTTGAAGTTTCTACAGAAGAGGATAAGCGATGCCGAGGGTGCGAAGTGGAAAGGCATGTTCACGAAGAACCCACTCTGGTGATGCTCTGTTCCCACTTAGGGGACACCGATAAACATCGCCTGGAACAGGGGTTGTACGGGAGACTTGATGGTGGAATACAAACCTCGTAGTAGTTGTACAAACAACTGGCTGATCTAACAATTGCAGATGTTGTTAACTCTCACGAAAATAGTGAAAGTAAAAGAATTTTACTTTCACTATTTTAGTGAGAGTTAACATTTGTATAGGTTAGGGTACATATCCAATGCCATTTATTTATTACACAAAAGAAGAATATACATAATTTTAGAGCTGCCTATTAAGTTTTAAAAGCCACTAAGAAATGTTTAGTGTAGGACAATGTATAAATGTAATTTAGCATGACATGATATTAAGTGACTTGGTAGTTTTTTACCAATTATTTATTTTATAATTCAAAAGATCAATGTTTTTTCAGGGATATGCTTGCAAAGCAAAAATTCTTTAAAATGAACAAAAACATTTACTATTCAAACAAAGGAAGATTCGGATAGAACAAAGTTGTTTTCCTGGGAATTACCATATATTGTATTTGTAAGCATCTTCACAGTGTTTTACAGATAGCTTTCGACCTATCCATAGTGCTGACACTGGAAGGCTCCTGATTTTGTCCGTTATTCCGTTGAAATCCAAAAAAATTGCCATATTTGGCTGTAGTCTGCCTTGGTGATCAAAACGTTGTTCTTGCATGTCCATATAACATAAGTAAGAGAATGGTTACCTGTGTAATCAAGTTCATCATGGAGAAGCGGTTACCAGTTAACATATTGTGGAGAAGCGGGTACCAGTTTACATATTGTGGAGAAGCGGGTACCAGTTTACATATTGTGCCACACTTAAGCACTTAAGAGGTAATAAAGTTTAGCTTACCAGTACTGTTTATCTCACATCATGAAAAGTTGAATTGGAGGGCATGTTTAAAAGTGTTCCAAAACACACTGGAAAACACTGTCTTATTTATCAGTTAATCAATTTTTAAAAAAATAATAACTACAGTTATAGATGGAATCATTTACTACTTGGATCAAGGCAGTGTGAACCTACGACTTACTGCCAAGCATGTTCTCAAATAGACCATCTTGTCACATGGACTTATAGTTTTTAAGTTGATTTAATTATGAAGATGTTGTTTACCCTAATGTTCCACATTTTGTTTCAAGAAGAAGGTAACTTCTGTTTTTGATGAATGTAATTGTTTGTTTATTCATCATGTTCATCATACTAACTTAAGGAACTATGAAATATATTTTGTTGATGCTGTAAATAAGAATTTGGTACTTGCACATGGAATTTTCAAAGATAGAAGAAACACATTCGGTGGTCATAATTAAAATGGCTCGATTATTTTTGAGATATTAAATGTTTTGTTTCATACACAGTCGTAAGGTGGATATATAAATGTCAAATGTTTCACATATACGTGTATCCTCACTAAGTACATGGGTTTTCCTCACTAAGTACACAGTTTTTTGTGGGGTGGTGGTGGGGGTGGGGAGGGGTGGGGTGTGGGGGGGGGACATAACTTTGATTTTAATAGTCATTTCTTACTTCTGTCAACTGTTCACTTGTTATAAATGTATCAAATTAACATGAAAAACATGTGTTGCAGATATGTTATAGAATGGAAAGAAAAAGTAAGAAAGTAACATATATGTTGGAACATTTTCATGTGTAATAAATTCTAGAAATCTGAAATTATGCATAACAAGAATGACTTGTCCACATTGATGGGTTTAAAGGGACACATGACAATCTTGAAGTTTATCAAACATTAAAATTAGCATTTCAATTTATCACTTGACAATAGTAATGGCGTAATTTGCATTCTTTTGTGTGAATGTGACAGTATTAAAATGGAATAGTGTTTTACTGTTAGTAATTTAGTGATTTTGAGATGTTTTGAGAATATTGTTGTGATAAATATTGTGTTTTAATTTAAGTAAATCTGTGATTCTGCAATATGTTGCACTGTTTACTGTTATTGTATTATACTATTGTGATTTTTAGATCAAAACGCTGATTGTTTAGGTATTATTCTTTACAGGTATGGTTATATTTATTTTTTAAAATTATGTCGCTGCAAACCTTCCTGATGCATTTCTATGATTTTTGAAAACTGGAATTTTCAACAAAACATTTTCTGATCAATTTAGTTTGTTCTCCACTTTTCAGTATTTATTGACATTCACACCAGCATTTGTTTATTTCTGTGTGGCAGCTGTAAAAAGTCGCCCCAACTACAAATAAGTAGCGTTATTACTTACTGGTCCATTGTGATCATCAAGCCCATTGTTTGTGGCTTTAAAGTAGAATACCACTGAAGCCGGTGCTAGGCAGCGTGAGAGGTGTTGCACGTTGTATTACCTCTCATGAACAGACTCAATAAAACCAAGTCTGCTACTTCTCCCTCTTGTTTTTGTTTGTTTCAGTATTTATTGTTATTCATTAACACTATCATTACCAAGATCGTACCTAAATACTGAATAGAGCATCCCTTCGAAGCAACAAGCAACAAACACAAACAAGAGAGAACAGTAGCAGACTCGGTTCGGTTGAATCTAAGTTAAAGTGCTGCGGTTGTATTGATGAGGCAGACTTATGTGTAATATTGAGCAGGGAAGTTCCACCAGTGTGTAACAAGGTCTACACTGTTTTATTTTGGTTGATGGATTTTATAAGAAAATTAAGTTGTCTTTTCCATTATCATTTGGGAGGTACAATATACATACAGCTTTGATCAAAATGTGTTGCCTGATATGTATAAAAATATCCTAAGTTTGTTCTAGTCATTTATATCCAGTAGAGCGTGTCAGTATCATTCTTGGCCTCTTGCGTGTGATGTTTATTTACCAAATACCATCATATGGTAAAGACAAATTGATTGCAAACCGTGTGTCTTCGATAGCTAAGTTGGTAGAGCGCCGACATGGTAAGATAGACACATGGGTTCTCGGTTGAGGTGCATTTTTTCACCACTTGTTAAATTTATCTATACATTTTAAAGGTTGCTATTCTATATTAAGTGGATAAAATCAGATGTATATGATGAGTTTATCAAACTATTGTTGTACATGATGAGTTTATCAAACTATTGTTGTAAATGATGAGTTTATCAAACTGTTGTTGTACATGATGAGTTTATCAAACTTTTGTTGTACATTGATGAGTTTATCAAACTATTGTTGTACATTGATGAGTTTATCAAACTATTGTTCAAAGATCATGATTATTTATAAACAGTAAAACTGTAAATGATTACTTCTTTTTGTTGTAAAATACACAGTTACAGAGGAATTCCGATTCTGTTTATAGATACATCATGCAAAGAGGTGTCAGTTCTTATCACATTGTCATTTCAGTTTGGCTTGCATCATTTCATATGATAAAAATGTTAATTTTATTGATAAGTACCCAAATATGTTTTTGAAAATCACGACAGAAAACCTCTACTACTGCTTGTTCTACTTTGCCCTTCTGCTAATTTACCACGCCCACCCAACATTAATATTTATCTGTTGTCTGTATGATTATTCTATACTTATTTTCAAGTACTTCTTTTTGTTCTGGATTTAGATTTGGTAACTCACTTGTTTATGTTCATTGACTGATGCCAGTAATAACAAAACAGCTAAAGATAAGAATTCTTTATAATTCAAAATATCCAGACCTTAAAACACTGGGGCATATCCCCAGTCACACAATACAGTAACAAGACGTTAATGTTGTATAATGTATTTCAGTTAAATCAGCCAAAAAACACCAAGGCAGGTGCCTCGGTGGGTGAAACTTGCCTCAGTGCGCCTCAGTCTGGCTATGGCACTGCGTAATCTGATCTGACTTTGGTAGAAATTGTTTCGTGATATTATTGAACTGAACTTACATTAACAATAACTCCTGTGTACCAGCCTTGTGCAAGATTTTCTCTCTCAATTTTAGCTGAGTTTTCAAGAGGGCCTCGTGGAAGATAAGCTGAGTTAGACTTATTTTTTTCTGGGAGAAATGTCTTTGTATGTTTTTTTTTCATCTTTTATTTAATATCTTCTAATATTTCTATCGAAGTGCAATCTGCAAAGGTGCTTCTTGCAATTATATTATATCTTTATTCTTTTTCTGTATTGTGTTCTACATTATTCTGTTCTATATACTTATCTCTTTTTAACTGTGTTCACATAATTTTAAATTTAAAACAATACATACTGACCATGTTCATGTTTAAAACAAGTTTTGTAAATGTTAAGTGTTACTAATGTTAGGCATTCTTTATTAAACATGTTAAATGTAGTTTAATTCAAAATGAGTACAAAAGGTCAAATCTTCTGCATGTTGGTACATTTCTTTCAAACCATAATTCCGTGATCCGACAGCTGTACAAACTTACTGGAGTATTACTGTTCATTATGAAACAGAAACTGTAGAGAAATCCCAAGTAAAATTCTATGAATGAATAAAAGTAAACACTGCATCGTGACTGTACTTAAATCATACAAAATGTCACTGAAGATTTAAAGTAAAGCCACGCTGTCGATATAGGTGTGATTATAAATAAACAGAAATGGGACCATTTCATTTTGCAGGAAATCCAAAAAAGCCCCCTGTTAATGCTTTATAGATATTTCTGTAAACCGTAGGTATTTTAGGGTGATTTGTCTGTTTCATATTTATCCTTATAATTGTAATTAAAGAAATCTAAAACCTGCAATTATCTAGAGTATCACTGGAACCGAAACAGAGAAAGTCAGGTGTTATTTCTCGAAGAATATCATTCTGGAAATGTAATTGGTGAATATGCAACTACAAGAAAAAAACCTCATAATGTGTTTCATCATATGAAATGTGCACATGCATTAAATAAACATTTAGTTTGGTGGAATTATTATTTATGAAAATGTATGGATTGGAAAACAGAACAACTCTGAGTATTTTGTTAAATCGTCAATATTGTTTCTTGGGAGTGAAATAACACCATTTTCTATTTGCCATATATAACTAGTTATATAAGTATGCAAATAACCTTAGTATGCGCTGTTAAAAATAATCGATAATGACTATGATCCAATTCCCACAGTTTATGTCGGTTTCAAACTTTCGATATGTGAGTTATGTGATAAATTGAATTTCACCTGTGTGGTTCCCGGGGGCCCCCGTTTGGTCACGGGGCAAAGAATAGGGCCACTGCAGATCCCTTTGGAAGGGTAGGCAGAGGGGTAGAATCCCCCCAAATTCATGTTCATTTTATCATTTTTGTTCATGTTCATTAAAGGTCTTCATCATGATCCCTGCATTGTTTCTCGCTCGCATCAAAAGAGCAGTGGCAGAAAAACAATAACGTGGCTCCAGCGTAAATGGCGTTTCTACGATAGAATTTGCAGCAACTCTGCAGTTCAGGGTGAGAAGGTTCTAGGCCCATTTTCCATATTTTATCTCGATGTACATGGAAGATGAGCCTGGCATATTCATGCGCCATATTACCTTTTCATGTGTTGGTGCACCTTAAAACCCCAATTCAGTTCAGTTCATTATTGAATTTATTAAACTCGTTAGCAAAAATGATATAATGCTCGGCAAAAGTCTCGCATTATATCATTTTGCAACTCGTTTAATAAATTCAATAATGAATGAATTGAATGTTGTTTAACGGCTCATCAACACAGTATAGGTTATATAGAGGCGCCCCAGAGAGAGGGGAAGGATACATAGGAATCCGGAAACCGTGCCCTACTCTTATTGTCGAATAAATTCCTATGGTTCTTTAACGTGCTCGGAGGATAGACCGATAGACCGATACACGGGACCGCCCAGTTTACGTCCCCATCCGACGGACGAGGCTAAGGTAAAGTGTCTTGCCCAAGAACACACCGACGAAATTCAGTGGCACCACGGAGGATTGAACCCGGGGCCTCCGGTTACAAATCCGCCGCGCTACCGACTGCGCCACGCCAGCCTTCCAGTAATGAATGAGTACTCATGTAAGATCCTCTAGATATGGGATTTATAATACTAGCATTAAATAAAGCTGTAGTTAGATCACAGAACACACATTTATAAACTTAATGCGTTATAGAAATAATATTAATGATTTATGTACCAAAAACTAGCCGAGTCATCAAGTTTTCTGGACCAAACTATTTCATTAACAATAATTTAATCAGTTCTTTAACGGGACCTTGTTTAGAGCATACATACATTGAATATTCAACTGAAACACATTTTAAAATTCTGTTTTAACTCGTATTTGCATCGATACACATTATCCTTCCAGTAACCCCAAAACAGGTATTTATATGTTGTTGATTGAGTTGCTAATAGGCGGGCCAAGTTGTTATATACTTTTATTAGTAACTTAGTGTTTCTTTATATTATATTTGTTATGTATCTACTTGTATGTATATTTGATTTGAAAATAAATAGTTTGATATAAAAAAATCTATTTCAAGATTTTGTTGTTTGTACAATATTGCCAACATTCAGTTTGTGTAATTCAATGTAAAGTTGCTGACATGATCACAAATTAAGGTAAAACAATAAGTTAACATACTATTGTTTTAAACACTATTTTATTCGCCATTTATAGTGTACATTTAGGCCTACATTGATATACTGAAAGAAATAAGTTCAGCAAGTAAATAACATGGTAAATCCCATTGAGCAGATTCAAGGCTATGTGCTTCAGCCGCCATTTACAATATAATTAACATAATTAACAAGTATAAGCAGGACATTATTTTTAAACGATATCTGCCAAAAAAGTAGCAACATGTTTTAATTTACCTGCTTTACAGAAATTATAAGTTCGTTCTTATTTCAATATAAGATAATTTTAAAATTTAAAACGGTGGTTAGTAATTTCATTATAATGACAAGGTTAATGTCAATTGTTTTTCTGTTTTTTATCACACGAAACCCAGAATAGTTATTGAATAACGTTTAACCCTGTTCTTGATAATATTACTATGTTGTTTGATATAAATGTGAGATAACTCAGATACTTTGCATCACACCTAATAAGTGAAAAACAACGATATCAAATGCTTCACATTATATAATAAACATTCAGTATCTTTAAGCTAGATATGCAAAAGACCGTGTTAAACTTATTTCTTTCAGTATAGTAATATACTAACAGTGAATTAGAATAGTTACCAAAAAATGAACTGGCAGTCAAAGCAGCATTAAAAACTGGGAAAACATATCAACTAGAAAATGTGTCCATGGGACACGAATGCCCCGCTAAAGGGTCATTGGTTACTTACAAAATGGAGTAACAAAATGTTAAGTGTAATATTAAAAGGCAAGTTATATTCTGCTTAGGTAGATGCATGTGCATGTTTTTATATGTGCTTTAAAAAGCTTAATTACTGTAAAAAAATTCTCACTTTGTGCAATGTAACCGGTATCAAACGTTCCTTCACTGTCATATAACTGGAATCATGTGTTTTCTCATTGTTAATTTTGTAATTTAAATCAAGTTTTTTCTCACCATGTGCAACAAAACTGGGATCGAGCATTTTTCATTGCTTTTCATAAGAATGGAATGAAGCAGTTTCTTTTTTTTCCTTTTTGAGTTCCTGTGAGGAAACCCGTTTATTTCCCCGTCATTGGTGTGTGGGTCGGGGAACCATCCCCCAGTCAGACCGTACAGCTTACACGCAAACACTATTCAACATTTTGCGGGCCATCACAATTTGGGTTCCATGGGAGGCCAGAAGTTAAAGAAGACAAAATATTTTCTAGTTAAGTGGGAGAGTGCTTTACCAAGTAAACACTGGAGTGAAATATTAATAATTACATACTTGAAAATTTAAAAATTCCAGAAAATTAAATGTAAATAAATAAAAAAATAAAATAGGTCAAGGTCACTGATATTGAGCTGCTTTTGTGCAAGAACATATTGATGTCATATAGATGTAATGGTGTATGAATTTTGAAAGCTGTTTGGCTTTAGGCGTCTCATTAATGGACATAATATAAAACTTGAATGCAAAATGGTAACGTAAATTAACAAAGATAAAAATTTAGGTCTAGGTCATTGATACTGACCTGTTTTGAGGTAGGAACATGTTGATGTCATACAGATGTAAGTGTGTGTGACATTTAAAAGCTGTACGACTTCTGGTATCAGAGTAATGGACATAATAAAAAGAATGTAAAACTTTAATGTAAATTAACAAAGGGCCAAAAGTAGGTCACATTCCGCCGTCATATAGTAATAAACATTTGTACATTTTGAAAGCTGTAAGGCATCTGGTGTTGAAGAAATGGACTTAACAAAGAAACTGAATGTATCAAACTTGAATGTAAAACTTTAATGTACATTAACAATGTGTAAACAGTAGGCGAAGGTCATTTATTGACCTGCTTTGGGTAGGAACATATTGCTGCCATATAGATAGATGTAAGTGTGTATGAAGTTTGAAAACTGTACGGCTTTTGGTATCTGAGAAATTGACTTAATAAAAAACTTGAATGTAAAACTTGAATGTAAATTAGCAAAGTGCAAACAGTAGGTCAAGGTAATTCACATCGGCCTACTTTTCATTGAAACTTTCCACCGTCATGTAGTTATAAACATTTGTACATTTTGAAAATTGTAAGGCATCTGGTGTTGAAGAAATGGACTTAACAAACAAATTGAATGTGTCAAACTTGAATGTAAAACTTTAATATAAATTAACAAAGTGTAAAAAGTATGTCAAGGTCATTTATATTGACCTGATTTGGGTAGGAACATATTGCTGCCATATAGATGTAAGTGTATGAAGTTTGAAAACTGTACGGGTTTTGGTATCTGAGAAATTGACTTACTAAAAACCTTGAATATAAAAACGGGACGTACGTCCGGACAGACAAGGGTAACACTATATGCCCGCACCACTTTCGTGGCCTGGCATTAAAAGATCCCAAGAAACCGAAGGTTTATTTATGGCCTCGACTACAGTATGAACAGAAGAATGCTGAACACTTGTATATGCATATATGTACACGTTTGTAATGTCAGAGATAGTATACATGCATGCCTGTTTAAGAGTTTGAAATAACAGTGTTAACTAACATATTATAATATACAGATATTTAAGGATTCTAAATGGAAGAAAGACGTAAGAGTAAGTTAAACGAATAATACAGTTATTGAGAGTTAGCGAAAAACATAGTTGATGAAAGACATAGAGAGAAAAATAGAGAAGTAAATATACAATCTGATGCTATATACATAGCTCGGTATATGGGCAAACATGAAACATTGTCAGTAAAATTGGTTGTATATATAAAAGTAGATACAACAGTCGAACATGGACAATAGCATTCACAGATCGTGTCGACCAAAACACGCATTCAGAACAGTCAACAAATACAAGGATAATAGAAGCAGAATATGCGACATCACGAGCATACAATGGTTGACAATAGGAGTACAGCCTTGGAAATTTCAGTGCTCGGGTGGGTGGGTGAGGGGGTTAAACTAGGGTTTAGCGAACATACCATGATTGACAAAGGTGTACCGCCATGGAAAGGTCCGTGGTGGTTTTAAACCAGGGTTTAGGGTGCACCAAACCTCACTTACCATACTGTCATCCCAATTAAACAGGGCAGTGTAACTAAAAACTTCCCCGCCAGGAAAAATCCTCTAATAGGCAACCCATGTACCTCTCCGTTAATGAATTTGTGTTTGGGTCCAGGCCATTCCAACACACTGTAAACTAGCATACATAAGACATAGGTCTACATACTCCTGCATATCAGGGTCACTATACATTTATATATCGACCCTGTGCATATACATGCATAAAACAAGTTGACTATAGTAGGTAGGCCGCATCTTTTGACATTCCCTCGATTTTTGCTAAATAAACAGAAAAGATATGAACATTTGAAGATTGTTGGGAGCCGCCATTTTTGAGAACTATGACATCATAGTTCCAAATTACCATATATGGAATTTGGATAAATATCATTTAAAGCAAAGAAAATCTCTTTAAGTAAGAGCAAACTCCCTGACTGGATATATAAGGCAATATTACCATTAAATATACGTATTTTTCATACAGTTGCTGTCATTGTCCCCTTTAACTCAATACATATTCATATTTATAAATATTCCATATAGGTAACTCGCCCTTAAGTCGGACTTGCCCCTGACTCGGACAGTTATTGATGGTTGAATATCTTTCTCAACTTGAAACCCTCAATAACTGTTACTATGAAAGGGAGGCCATCCAATGATTTCTTTCATTCAAAACAACAAGAATTACCCCCAATCTATTGATTTCTCCAGCCACCTTTATAGTCCGACTCAAGGGCAATTACATGTTCGACTTTGGGGCAGTCTAAATATATCTGCCCTGAAGTCAGTAGCCAATATCCGAACATTTTACACAAGAAGACATCTAAAATATGTAATTTATGTAAGGAAATTTATATACATACATGAAGAAAAATAAGGACAATTTCTTTATTTGAGCTTATGGCAACACCGAAGCAATTTTATGACTACTGAAGTTGCAAAAAATGTCCGACTCAAGGATAATTTTGGTGAGTGCGAAAAGTATGACGTAATCCCAATAAAAACGCTGGTACCGCTAAACAGTTGACATCGAATGATACATTAAACACTGAGGAAGCAACTGGATGCTTTCAGCAAGCAGGAGCATGAGCACAAATAGACAGAGGTGCCGAGAACCAAAAACCTGTCCGACTCAGGAGCGAGTTACCCTATGGTCATTTATTTAACTACGATGACATAGCTCTCAAAATGGCGGCTTCCATATCCGTTTCAACAGAACCTGCAAATGATCATATCTTCTTTGTTTATCATCCGATTTTGATAATTATTTCACCCTTTTCCAACCTTTTTCAGAACTCTCAATAATGACGATTGTTTAACTGTCTTGCTATATTTCCTTTAAATTAACCGCAGTGCGTAACTCTTGATAGCACATAGTACTGTGCAAAAATAATTTCATAAATATAACCTGTCTTTATTTGTAAATTCAGACTTCTTGACGTCTATTTAAAGTCAAATGTACCTGCTTTATTGTCAGTTGCGGAATAATAATATAATAATAACATATATTACATATTTGTCTGTGAGTTGTATAGGAAATACTGGGTATCTACACGTTTGCTCTACTGGGCTATATCTACTCGTTTGCTCTACTGGGAGAGGGCTGGCGTGGCGCAGTCGGTAGCGCGGCGGATTTGTAACCGGAGGCCCCGGGTTCAATCCTCCGTGGTGCCACTGAGTTCCGTCGGTGTGTTCTTGGGCAAGACACTTTCCCTTAGCCTCGTCCGTCGAATGGGGACGTAAACCGGGCAGTCCCGTGTATCGGTCTATCATCCGAGCACGTTAAAGAACCATAAGAATCTATTCGATAATAAGAGTAGGGCAGGTTCCCGGATTCCTATGTATCCTTCCCCTCTCTCTGGGGCGGCTCTAAATAACCTATACTGTGTTGATGAGCCGTTAAACAACATTCAATTCAATTGCTCTAATTCCCCTCTCTCTGGGGCGGCTCTAAATAACCTATACTGTGTTGATGAGCCGTTAAACAACATTCAATTCAATTGCTCTAATGGGAAATATGTCCAAATTGCTCGCCCTTTTTCGTCAATGGCGGGAATGCCAAATGAACAATCGGAACTGCATCATTTCAACTCCGTCTGAGGTCCCCATAAATATATTCCTACTAAAAGTGCAAATACTAAACGTTTAAAATAATGAAGCAATATAGCAACTGTTGGTAATCTTGATAGACCGCAGTCAGATTCGATTACATTAATTAACATTCGTCGAAAAGCGTGTTATGCCAAGTGTTTATGAAGGAATTCATAGCAATTCCATTTTTATTTGGCATAACATGTTCACCTTAATTACCTTCCAGGTATCTCTTATTTTATTTGGATATTTCATTCGTTTGTCCCGCGTGTACTTGTTCCTTTTCTAGAGCAGATTATTGAAGATTATCAGCATCAGTCGTTTCTTCCGTATGTACTGCTTCCTTTTCTAGCACAAAGTATTGATGTTGACCAGTATCAGACGTTTCGTCAAGGCGAGCTTGTTCTTTTTCCACAACATAGTACTGATGCTCACCAGCAGCGGAAATTGACTCCGCCTGTTCTTCGTCATTTTCCACCGGAGCACATTGTGGTTGATATTTGATATCCTCATTGGAGATGGCTTATCTGCTTTCTCTTCAATTTTATGTTTATCTTCTCTCGAACAAAATCCATATCACCCTGTCTAGCGTTTGGATGTCGATGAGTGTGAACCTCTCTAACCGTTTTGTGTTTATAATCAAGCTGAGCATAATCATCGGAATAAGCAAGATTGTCTTGGTGATTTGGTCTTGACAAATTAGTATGACCTTTATCAGGACAAGCCAAATCACGAGGTTCCATCTTGTGAACAGTGCTGTATACAGACTCGTTGTGTTCGCCGATGACATCATCTTTTGGAATACAACCGTTAGTTCCATCTAAACGAGCGTATGCGGACATGTTAACATTGTGTTGTCCAGTAATAAGTTAAGAGAGTACGCTGGATGAGCCTGGCTAGCATTGCGTTGTCCTTTAATATGAGCGTATGCGGGGCCAGACTGGTTAACATTGTGTTGTCCAGTAATATGAGAGTATGCTGGATGAGACTGGTTAGCATTGCGTTGTACAGTAATATGAGAGTATGCTGGATCAGAATTGTTAACATTGTGTTGTCCAGTAATATGAGAGAATGCTGGATGAGACTGGTTAGCATTGCGTTGTACAGTATATGCGAGTATGCTGGATCAGACTGGTTAACATTGTGTTGTCCAGTAATATGAGGGTATGCTGGATGAGACTGGTTAGCATTGCGTTGTACAGTAATATGAGAGTATGCTGGATCAGAATTGTTAACATTGTGTTGTCCAGTAATATGAGAGTATGCTGAATGAGACTGGTTAACATTGCGTTGTCCTTTAATATGAGCGTATGCGGGATCAGACTGGTTTGGCAGGTGTCCATAACTATCATCCGCAGGACAATTTGTTCTGTTGAAAATGGTTTCACTTTCGTCCTACTCGATATTTATTTCAGAGTAGCCACTGTCAAGAGAACTTGACAAATGTCTTTCTTTGTGTAGTTTAGGCCCTACGATAGCATCACCAATGTCGATGTCGTTGTAAGTCATCTTGGAAACTGCCAATATATCTCCATGACTGCTTCTTTTTATATTTTCTTCGTAAACAGCTTCGGGGTTCGTAACTGCAGGTTTGCATTTTCTACGAAAATGTGCAATTATAATTTTTTTTATTAAACAAACTTTATACGTTTAAGTCGAGTAGATAAGTGTACTAATGAACACGTCATTAAATAAAGTGTTTCAAAAGATCGAAACAAGATTAAGATTTAAACAAGCATGGATGGTTTTGTTTAATGTTCATTTCTGAAAAATCTTACATTTATTTATAATATCAATGCGCATAACATGACAAGAAGCAAGACTATAATACAATAATATAATAAGTTATATTAATTAATTTGTTTGATATTTGGTTATTAAACATTAACATTAGTATTATGTATAATATATGTGTACTTTCTTTGTAAATGGCTGACATGTTTTACGGTTAAGTGTAAACAGGACTGGTGTGGTGAACATCCTGGACAAATTGCTTGTTAATTGCCTGTATGGTACCCACCTTATAAAACAAACAACTGCTACAACAACGAGGACAATTACAGCAAGTATCGTTATCGGAATAGAAACTGCCGCTGCAGTAGGGAACGCATCTGAAAATATTACAAAATCTATTAAAAAATATACATACTAATGTATGTCATGTTTACTTCTATGCAAATAAAACAATAAATTACTTCACTTATTATAGAAGACAAAATACATGTTCGAAGTTTACAGTTGACAATGCCATCGCATATTCCATCGCATATTACATATTCTAATGTAAATAATTCCTTTAATTTTTTTATTTTATTTCAAAGCGAATATTATTTTCTGGTACCATGTTCAAGGTCTCACACCTCAATTAATTTTCCCATAGGGTTAGTGTACAATCATTTCCAACATCTGAGCTTCGAAGCAGGGTAGCAGACGTTGTTGTTGGTTTAATATCTTCAGTATAGCCAAGACGATTAATTTAAAACAATAAAATACATAAGTTAGCCAGTTTTTTTTTCTCGCTCATGTTTTGTGACCCCTATGGAAAATACAAAATTCATACAATATCTAGATGAATACGCGGTGCTTCGGTCAAACACTTCTGAAATTTGAATAAAACCTCATATCAACATGGGATTTTCTGTATAATCTGTCTTTTACACTGCAGATGTATGCTAAAGCAAAGAAAAACCTATTTTTTCAATAAAAAATTGTCTAAAATTGAGAAAAAATAGATTTATTTTCTGTTTTCCTTTTGTCTCCAGCCGTGAGCTTTCAGGGGAGATAATCAAGGACAAACTTAATTCCCATTTGAAGCTTAAACTCAAAACTCAAATAGTTCTTTTAGCTACATGTATAACTTTTTTAATTAATGATTTTCATAGGGAAACTATCAGGACAGTTTTAATGTCGTACTGTATGTTTAGTGGTTGAACCATTTACAGTTCGCCACTTTGCTTTCCTTTTTGATTGTGCAATGACAGGACAGATTGTAGACCCTATGATGACGTCTACCTAAATCCTCAAAGGACGGTAGCGTTTGATGCTTGTATTAAATTGTGTCTTGTCGTAACCTTAATTGTTTGTTCTCTTGTTGCTATGGCTTCTGCCAAGTCATTGAGTACTTGCTTTGTGGCTTTCTGGGATGCTATTTTAAATTCATATATGTTATACTTTTATTGCCTATTCATTTCTGCATTGTTAGTTAAAGAGTATAACCTAGCGGGAATATCTTTATTTCCATTGTCCCGTTTTATTGGGATGACACTAGGGTAAGTGTGAGGTTTGGTGCACTCTAGAACCTAGTTTAATCCCCAGCGGCCTTTTTTGCCACTGAACCTTCCAATGCGGTAGCCCTATTGTCAACCCTTTTATGTTTGTGATGTCGTGTCTTAACTTTTAGTCATCTTTAAAATGGTTGTTTGTTTCTATTCGTGCTTTTGGCTGACTGTGGTCCTTCAATGCTACATTTCCTGTTCGACTTTTATATCTACTTTTGCTTATTTCTATTTGTGTAAAGTTTCAAATAACTCCAAGTTCACTAAATATTATTTAAAAACTTTCACTTTGAGCTTGAGCATAAATGATGACTTACAGTGAAAATCGTAGCAGCAGCACGAAACAGAATTTGCGGCATTTGCCAAGTTATGTTTACCGTTTATGCCCCATTTACACAGAAGGAGATCGTTGAGCGATACAAAATTGGCCCGATCTCTCTACGATCTCCTAAAACCTCGAACAAGTCGCTTCTGTGTAGTTCATTGAGCGATCAAAAATTCAATTTTCGGCAACTTTAATGGCGATCTATAGAGATTATTGAGCGACGTTGGCGATCATTGAGCGCTCGTTGAAAGATTGCTGAGGGATCATTGGGAGACCGATGAGATCGCTGAGCGCTCCTTGAGCGTTCGTTGAGAGATCGCTTACCTTGGTGATCGTGGTAAGCGATCTCCTCATAAGTTTTGGACTGGGTCAAAACTATGAGGAGACCGTGGCGACCGTAGAGATCACTGGAGGATCATTGAGAGATCATTGCGATATGTTGGCGATCACTGGACTTTCATTGAAAGTTCGTCAAGAGATCTGGCCAATTTTTGATCGCTCAACGATCGCCACTTCTGTGTAAAGTGGGTATAACCAAAACAGACGACGCGGGCAGTCCATTGTTGTTAGAATTGGCTTGTCGACTTCCGCAACCCGATAACCAGGTGCATGCATGTCATTTTCAAGGCGGATGTAAACCCGCCTTTTTCGTTGCAGGGAGAGCCATACTCCGTGCACGTTAAAGATCGAAGTATTAGTCAGTGAATTGAATTGAATGATGTTTAACGGCTCATCAACACATTATAGGTTATTGAGGGAGGGGAAGAATACATAGGAATCCGGGAACCTGCCCTACTCTTATTATCGAATAGATTCCTATGGCTCTTTAACGTGCTCGGAGGATAGACCGATACACAGGACCGCCCGGTTTACGTCCCCATCTTGCCCAAGAACACACTCAGTGGCACCACGGAGGATTGAACCCGGGGCCTCCGGTTACAAATCCGCCGCGCTACCGACTGCGCCACGCCAGTCAGTGATTCACAACCATAAACCTAAGTCTTATATATGTTTTGAGGCTTCCTATGTCCTCAATACAGGATTTGGATTTACAAATAGAAAAACATATGGAAATGTAACATGTAAATAAACCCGAATGAATAATAGACATTAACATGTATTTATAGTAACACACACTCGACTTGTGTCAGTTACAAACGGACACAATATTCATTGAAACCTTTGCCATATTAACGCGACCTTTTGGTGTCTGAGGTTATTCGTGCCGCTGCTAGGATTTTCACTGTACGTTTATCTGGGATTAGACCAACTTTTGTTGGCGTTTTAGAGTTTGCTTTAAGCGTAAACTATGAACTCCAAACCTGATTTCATTTGCTCACCTTGTCCAGTTCCAGTTGTAATTGATTTTGTTGCGGTTATTGTTGCTGCTGTTGTTGTTGTTGCTGTTGTAGCTGCTGCTGTTGTTGTCGTTGATGTTGTTATTCTTGCGGTTTTTGTTGCTGCTGTGGATGTTGCTGCTGTTGTTGTTGTTGTTGTTGTTTCTGTATCTAAAGAAGTATATATACTTAATAACATTTTAACATTACCCTATGACATAGGTTTTGAACATGTTTTTGTGTATGTGTGTGAGGGAGAGCGATTTAGTTTGTTTTGTCCCCACGACTACGGTAGCTTATTAGTCTCTTGCATTGTGAGGACTTCTCTCTCGTTTTCTCGTCTCTGTGGTGGTCATCCAAATGTTTGAACCCTCTCACATTTATGGGAACATACCTATAAAATTAGTTCATTGATTTCAACGCACTACCGTAGTTGTATTGACATTTCAGAAAATTAACGTATCCAAAGAGCGTAGGTATTTGGATGATATAATATCCCCACAAATGCGGTAAATCCAGTAAGAGAGAGAGAGAGAGAGAGAGAGAGAGAGAGAGAGAGAGAGAGATTAAATAACCACCATTTGGGGACAAAATTTATTGTGAAGAGATGGAGAAGAAAATGCGACGAATCATACTTAACACTCTTACTCTCTTGTAATTGTTTGAATTCATATTATTTAATGCTACCCGTATAGTGCAACGCCTATCCCAAAGAAAAGTGCTGTCTATGAAATATTCTATGCTCATATGTTTGAAATGATAGCTCATCCTTCTATTTGTAATTGTCGAAATGAAAATTAATGTTGTCAATCTGTCGGTATTTAGAAAGTTACTTACCGGATTCTGATGAATCGTCATCGGATTCTGAATCTCCATTTGTCCTTGCTAAAATAGTAACACGACAATTGTATGACAATACAGATATGACTTTTCCAAATTGTGAGACCTATTTTTTTTTCTTTTCAAAAGATGTGTAACGGATTGTATTAAGACATCGACGCCCCTTTTCACACCCCTTCCCCCGAAAAAACATCAATACTGTTAAAAGCAAATAACAAGAGACAATACTGGTTTATTCATTTATGTTTTCATATATATCTACTTTATAACCCTTCCCCCCACCCCCACCCCACAATCACCTATCACTACATCATTGTATACATACCATTACAATAATAAGAAACTTACAGTTTATTTGTTAATATTCTTTCTGCAGTGAGACATACGACTTGATCTTTTAACAGTGTTGTGTATATTAATTAGTTTGAAGTGAAAGTCGGATTTGTTATTGTATTTGGCACTCGTGAAGATATATCTTTATTACATTTCTATGCGTGAAAGATCGGGATTTCTCAATGCAAGAATATTCATAATCGCTAAATATTAATAACTAACTCAGAACACAATAATAACTAACGTTGCGACGATGAGTCGTGAGGTCAATAACGTGTTGCTGACGTCGACGTCATCCGCCGATAACGTTCAATAAAGCGAATATTTGTTTGCAAAAACGTAATTTAAAATGTTATAAATAGATTATTTAACTGCTGGGATTGATTATTGGGTAATCCTTTACTTGATGGTAGATGTGCTTTGTTTTTTCACTCACTCGCGTGCGCTCGTTCGTGAAAAGAACCACATGTCTATCTCTCGTGAAGGATTTCCCTATAATCGATCCCAGCAGTTAAATAATCTCTTTCTCTGTGCACTTCTCAAACACTCCATAACAACAAACCTCATTTATATACTCACAGATTAAAAACACCATCACAGTAATACTTCCTGTTGTTCATTATGTATTTCAAAGCAAACCATTTTTCAATTTACCTTTTGTTAATTGTATTGGTTTTATAGATCTCATTCAAACAATAAAAATGTAAACATTACCTAATATTGAGACGATAAGGAACATAGTATAGAATTTCAAATCCATTAGAAACATTTTGAACACTTGGATCCTGTTCCCACCACGGTTATATTGACTTGAATATGCAACTAGGAAGTTGTGACAAGTTTATAGATATGCAAATGTTTGAAACAGACATTATGAAAAGTCATGCCTCGATTCTGTTGATAACCAAGCTAATTTACATCGTTATTTAAACTTTTCTAAAACTTTAAAGCTGCATGCTACATTTTTTTATATAATTTTGTTTCTCTCCCAGTTTCCCGACGCACCACCCTCACTCCTCGAAAAACAAACATCTCACGAACGCACACTCACCGGATCAATCAAATTAAAACAATAGTTCCGAATTTAGCTTTTTTTGCTCACATTTTCTGTTTTATCTACAAGAAGACACCTAACAAAGGTGAGGGCTTGGAAAAACAAAACAACTACTTTTTTTGCGCATATTATGTTATAATTGAAACCGATTTTGTCTTACACCAACCCCAGATCGATCTAGATATAATCAATCGGATGGTAAACATACTGAAGATTGCTTTATGACGTTATCATTCTTAATTTTATAAGTAGTAAATCATTTTTTGGTAATTAACTTATAAATCGGGTCATAGGTCGAAATAAAATTAAACGTAAATTTGGAGATTTGTTATCTTGTTATTTTTTTTATTAAATAATTAGGTCGGAGGTATGTTTTTAAAGTTATTAATTGAGGTAGTCGCATGCAGAGTCTTAAACGTTTCTTTCGTAATATTTTGATGAAATCATTCAATGTATTTCTAATCTACAGTGCAATGTCGTACTCAAGATAATTAGTTCCCGGATTCCTATGTATCGTTTCCCTCTCTCTGGGGCGGCTCTAAATAACCTATACATTGTTGATGAGCCGTTAAACAACATCGAATTCAATTCAAAATAATTAGTACAGTGTCGTACTCAAGACAATAGAACCGTCGTTTTCGACTGTATCCGCCGGAACAACTCGATTCCGGATATAAGCTACAGGTGGATATTTGAGTTTGCTTCTTTTTAAATGAGTCGTCAGACAAAGTTTAGTCGCCGCCTAAATGAACTAACCCTATTAAGAGAGACACAAAAACAAACTTGATGTTGTTTAGTCCCTAGCATCGAGTCTAAAAAATATTTGGCAAATTATATGGCGCGGTTCTTGAGAAGTAGATGTTCTAGGTCTTGGTTATTTTAAATAGCGGCGGCCATTTTGAATGTCCGAATGACCTAATTTTTCTACTGAAAGACACTCATGCAAACAGAAACATCCCTTTAAAATTTTAGACAAAAAATAACTAACGGTTTCAGAGAAATGTTGGTAACACACAAGCCCACGTCATCTCCCACATCGTCGGAGAACGTACCTGCTGGCCTTTGCCTAGTAGAACTAAAAACTAATTGAAGCTCGTTCAAGGTCTAACCATTAGATTTCTTTTACAAGCAGCCAATTTGTTAATCTGTTGTGTATATAATAAGCGAATAGCATAATAGGCGAATAGCTTACGTTGTTTACGTGTAAGACCTTATCAACTACACATACATAATTAAAACACATGCACGCATACTATTAAAACACTGTATGCTAATGTGACGATTTTATATTCGTCTATTTAATTATCCCTGTTCGTGCAAAACGTTTCACTTAGTACTTATGCTATAATTTCCGGTTGATTTCTTGTTTCACAAAACGGATTGAAATAATCAAATGCAAAGTCAAAAATACCGTTACGTGCTCCCAAACAGGACTCGACATGTAAAGAAGACACACGGAGTTAGCAAACTTTGGAAACTGAGCCAGTTATACGTTTAAGAGATATTGAGCCTAATGTGACCTACAGAAAGCGTCGTATTACTGATTAAGACAATGAGAAGAAGCAAGATTCGAACGATTTGCTCTCATACAGTAAAATTCCAGCAGTAACTGTTAAGCCAGCAACTTACGACGGAAACACATTTTGGCTCGATTATAAGTATTTTGATGCTTGTGCATCGCTTGGAAAATGGACAGAGCCAGAGAAAGTACTATATCTAGCTGTGTAGTTGCGTGGCCAGGCAATGTCTGTTCTCGGTGATTTGAGTGGAGGTGTCACACTAGTAACTGCCCTGTATGAGCGATTTGAACCAACAAACCAGATGGAGCTTCATCGAGTTCAGCTCAGGGAGAGACGATAAAGCGCTACCGAGTCGTTACCTGAGCTGGGCCAGAGTATAAGAAGATTGACAAATTTGGCATACCCAAGGGCTCCATTCGATGTTAGAGAGAGCAATTTATAGATGCTCTTGTAGACTCAGATATGCGTGTAAGGATCAAACAGTCAAGTCCAACCAGTTTGAATGAGGTTATGTGCCTTGCGGTTGAGCTTAATGCCCTTTTAAAAGCTGAAGACAAGCAAAATGAAGTAAATGGGTATTTAAGATCGGTGAACCAGATGGATAAAGCTGAAACTAACAGTTTGCTTCGTGAAATTATGGCCGGTATGCAGGAACTTCAGTTGTCAGTGAAGTGTATGCAGAAAAGAATACAGGCCATAGAAAAATCGAGAGCAGCTCAAGTGAGGCTGAACAAGTCCTCCAGTGAATTGAGCAATGATAAAAACAGAAGTGTAGCAGTTATGGTCAAACTGCCCATGCAGACAAATCATGTCTCATGTTTGAAAGGAATGCAAACGAGAGCAGCGTTAATGCTCACTCGTTGAGCCTTGAACAACTACAAGCTCAAAGGAGCAAGGCTACACCAAATGAGCTCAAATGTACGTTACGTTCTAACTGCAATAAAGTTATTAAGAACATGAAGACTCACATGCTTAAAATTACTAAAAAAAAAATAAAGAGGCAAAATACAAATTTAACGTCATGCAGAACATGAGCTGCTAGTGTCTATGTCAAGTGAGCGATTGAAGACTGCATCACCGAGTTACAGACACTTGTGAGCAGATAGGAGTCATTCATACGGTGGGAGCTTCGTCTAAGACTGAACAAGTTAAAGAAGGCTCAACTGATCAGATGCGTATGAAGTCGGATATAATAGGCAGCACACGAATTAAGATACAAGTACATGTATTGAGAAGTATCGGGTAGGACGTTTGTGGAGTTGCCACAACGATAAGTAAGCCACTGCTGTTCCGTAGTAGATGACTCCAGGTCAAGTTAGCAATTGCGATGCAAGACTGAGTATTGCAGCTATGAGACCAGTTAAGGCACAACACGTCAACAACTTGTTTAACAAGTGTTTTAGCCATTGTTATGAACAAGCTTCATTTAAGCAGAAGAAGAAGTAGGAGAAACTTTATTTGCCTCGCCATAGGTCTATGGAGGTTCGAGGCCATCCTCCATAAACCTTACACATGTGCATATAACAATATTGCAATTAGTCTAAGAAGACCCTTGAGCAAATCAATGAAATACATAAGCATTAAACTTTTTTTTCCGTTTCTCGATCAAGACTTGGCGATTCTAATTATTAATATACGTGTGGGTGACGGTAGCAATCACACAGCTAAACAAGTGGTAATAAGCAGTAGTTGTGCTCAAATCGGATCTTACAGTTAAGTTTATATTGTATATAATTAATTGTTTTTGTTGTATGGGTCATGCGGGACGCATGAAAATCAGAGGCGTGGGTAGTGTGACGATTTTATATTCGTCTATTTAATTGTCGCTGTTTGTGCAAAACGTTTCACTTACGTATGCTATATTCTTGTTTCAAAAAACGGATTGAATTCGAACCAATCAAATGCATTGACCAGTCACGATTTTTGTCTAATCAGATTAACAGACCAATCAAAACTGGGACGGCTCGGGACTGTATACAAGGCATTACAGCAAGTTACACAGGTTCGCTGTTGAGTTGAAGCTGAATAAGCCGGACGATTTGGAAGTGATTCATTCTGATTGCAGTAGAAAGAGCAATTGATAAGAACCGTCTAGTAGTAACTGTGGACGGCCTTGAAAGGCAGCCCGAATAGAGCGAGCCCCATATTCTCAGCAGTAAAGACTAGTAAGGCTATTTGCCACATTGTTCAATATACAGCAATTTTAACACAATCATTTTATAATCATAGTTGCTCATTCTGTTATTTATTTTGGTTGTTTCGTTGTTTGTTAATATTCATTTTATTCGAGCAAGTAGCTCAATCTGTAATTGGGAACTATCGCATTGCGTTTGCGGCTCAATCGTACAAGACCGCTCGGTACACGTTACACTAATATAATATGACTGTGGCGGTGGGTAAGGGTTAAGCATCTGCCTCGCATGCAGTAGGTCGTGGTTTTAACCATACCCCTACATATACTTCATAACCATGGTACTATTCTTTGGGGCGCTTGTTTCAGCCAAAGGTTTTTCTGCAGTAGCTTGAGCAATTTAAATAATACGTACATGCATTAAATATCATTAAAACTGGTATTTTTAGTGGTAAATAAAAATACCTTAGTTTAGAAAATCGCTTGAGAAATAAATATTTTACAACTCAAATGATTTTTTGATGGGACTTTTCCCATGTGTGGGACAGAAGAAAATTAAGATATTTCATATAACTTCAGTTAGCCTTCATATTTTGCTATCAAACTTTCAGGGTGTCTAAATTTACGAATATCCAACAATTTAAAACTATCTTTGGATAAATATCTTAATTTTTTTTCTTCAAATGTTTCATGCAGCAGAATTTTGCATTGAAAATGACCCATCAAAAACAGCTTTCGCGCATGCATCTTTTATTTCTCAACCGATGTTGAATTTTGGTAGGAGATGTATTTTGTCTGAAAAGTCCAAAAAAAATTTGGCTGAAACAAGCGCCCCAAACAATAGTAGCTCTCTTGCTTTAAGTATACCACATAAAGGGTAATGCTAGACTGGTCGACCGTTAGTCAGTATAATGTGACTGGGTGGGGTTTATTTACGTGTGTCTATGGCGTGGTTTTCCAGTGTGGTGTGGCAGCGCTATAAATCTGAGCATTGAGCTGAGCTCTCCGCTACAAGTAGATAGTGATATGTTAAACTCGACGTTTAACCACTTACATGCATATATTAATAATATATCTATACCTTATAGTGCATGTGCATTCAACAATATTCAACATTGAATCAAACAATCCCCTGAATGTAAGATATATAATTACAAATCTTATTAAATTGCGTATTATCTCGACTTCTGTACCGAACCGCACTTTTTAGGGAAATAAATAGTATCGCGATATCAGGTTCACGTGCATTACTATTTATCTGACAAAGTATAGTTTGGACCTGGTCTATCGAGCAAAACATCTGCATTCATATTACTATTTACATTTCTTGAAATACATAAAATATAATTGCAACGACAATATACTCAGAAAAACGCAACCTTTTTGATTTTTGATTTTTTTTAGTCAGCTGTTTTTTTTTTTGGTTCAAATCAAGATTGTATTTTATGTTAGTACACACGCTTCTTTGTTTCAAAGTTGACATATGGCGATAACAGTTGCATAAGTTTTGCTCTACTTATTTCAGTTAAAACACATTTGACACTAGGACTCTTTAAAATCTCTAAAAATTAGAAAAATACCAAATGGTGCGTTTTCAAATGTACTCAGTGTATAAGCCATGCCTTATTCCTTAATGTTAATAACATTTAGGAGATGTTTGACAGCTTGTTTTCAAATCCTGTCCATGTATTGTATTACATATTGTACGCTACATATTGTTTAAAGGCACACATGACAAGTTTGAATATTTGTTTAAAAACTCGCAGCATCGCGTAAGTTTTCTACAACTTGAACGTTTGCAAAATCATTATTTGGCTTCCGCTATATATTGTATGTTTAATAGTATGCTACTGCTATTATTAGGTCTGGCCTGTAGGAAAGTAGGTTTAAACAGCACCGAACACACCGATGGTTACCCCTTTAAAGTTTCATTATCGACAGAATACTGAAATGGCTTGACTTGTTCAAGCAAAACTTGTCGCAGATTTGTTTTTATATTGCTATGAAAGACATTTCATGTTGAGTCTTTCACCAGATACCAGGCAGATGTTATTGAAGCCTTTAATGATACCTCTCGGTATCTGGATGACATATTGAACATTGACAACACATTCTTTTCTACTATGGTGAATAGTCCATGGCGAGGATATCTTTATTTACACTGTCCTGTTTTATTGGGATGACAGTAGGTTAAGTGTGAGGTTTGGTGCACCCTAGAACCTGGTTTAAACCATCAGCGGCCTTTTTCGCCACTGACCGTTCCAAGGCGGTAGCCATATTGTCAAACCTTTTGTGTTTGGGATGTCTTATTTGGACTTTTATTCATCTTTAAAGTTGTTCTTTGTTTCTGTGTGTGTTTGTGGTTGACTTTCGTTCTTGAATGCTATTTCTCCTGTTCGATTTTTGTATCTAAATTCAGTATTTATAAATTGCTCATAACAAAGTATATTGATTTAAAGGTCTACTACATGAAACAGTTGTCTTTTCTGTAATTAGTTGTAGCCCCTTTTTGTAAGAAATGCGTTGAGATATATATGGAATATTACGTGGAGTTAGGTGTGTATAATAGTGTAGCATAGGCATTTTTTTGATTATGCGTTTCTTTTTTCTTTCAGTATACAATATAAGAGTGGCGAACATAGGGTTACCGACTTGGAAAGGTCAGAAGACAATACGGTCTGCTGGTTAGCTTTAATCGATTGTACTTGTAGACCTTCCATGTATCTGCGCATAACATTCGAACAATCACGACTGTACAATGATACAATTAAAAGTCCTGTTACATTATCTCTAATATATATCTTATTAAACATGCATTTTGTTATTATCTGACAGTATTAATTTGTTAACGAATGTTTACGGTCAGGTGTAAATAGGACCTGTATGAACATATTAGATAACTGCAGGTGATGAATCCCACGCTTCAATTCTAAGTCAAACAAATGGTCATACTTCTGTAATAAATTAGGCAATCAACAATGGGTTATGTTGGGGGACATAAGGTCATCATCAGTAGTTATGTGTATATGAAGTTTGGGAACAACTCGTTCAAAACTGTTTGAGGAATGGAAGTAATAAAAATGAGTTACGCGACGCGACGAGACAAACCTGTGTTACATGTCGGGACGGAACACGACGGGACGCGACGGGACGTTACGGACAACGTGAATACGATGATAGCTCCCATTTCACATTGTGACAGAGGGGGTATCATTGTTACGAGTGAAAACGTCTACACAGAATGATAATTAGGACCAGTAAATTATCATACTCAGCGATTATAAATAATAATCAAATATTGGTTAAAAATAGTAAACAGCAATGCACGAAAATACATTGTTAATGCATACTCTATGATGCTTAATGATATTGAAACACTGCCAAATAACACAAACTGGGCATTTTTGGTTAACAATATATTGGGTAATTTAGGTTTTTATAATATGTGGGTATCACAAGGGGTAGACGATATAAAATCGTTTTTGTTAATATTAAAACAATACGTTTATACAAAACAGTTTATACAAAACTGGGATAGCCGCTTAAATCAACTTACCTCTCATGAACAGATTCAGTAAAACCGAGTCTGCTACTTTTTTCTCTTGTTTGTGTTTGTTGCTTCCAAGGGATCACCTTTTCAGTATTTATTCTCTAAAACTCTGGTCAGAAAAAAAACGCATGTACGTATTGATCTCTATGGCTAACATGGCTACTTAAAATATCAGTTGCATGTCAAATAGATTGCTACAAGGTTATTGGTCTCTGGTTGCTTTTCTCATATAGATGGCATATACAATTGTTCTCATAAAATTAAAGTGATGAACTATTACATGAGTTTGAACAATTTTATTATCGTAACCCTGATCGTCTTCTAAAATATGAAAGTAATATAAGAACTATTCTGCGACACGGACTATCATAACCTAACTTCTATTGCTGTTTATGTTAATGGGTGTTTCTGGTTGACTGTTTTCTGTGAAAGCTACATTTCCTACTCGACTTTCGTACCTAATTTTATCGTAATTGAACCCTGCTATACTAATTGCATTTGTGTTATAAAGTAAATTCCTATTATCAAATGTCAGTTGATTCAAATATTAAAGTCAGAATATGCTAATTGTTAACTTTAACGAATATGATAGAGACTTTGTGTCAAGTATTTGTGTATAATATTACCGTCAAATTTGCATTAAATACCCCCGATCTACCCAGCAGTTAATAGAAACAACTGATTTAGAAACGAACTCTTCGTTAAAAAGGCACGCTGACTTTTTAACTCTTGTGTTTACATAAACATTACATGTGCTATAAATGAACCATTTGGATCTGTGTTGTGCTTAGCGTCCGCGCAGCGTGTAAGGGATACAGCGTAATTAGTAAACAAATATTTATTCAGCATAGCGTGTACAGTTTAATTTTATTCAGTTTATATCTAAGCGTAATTCTCTAAATTGTAACTCTTCCGAGTGCTTCGTCAACTGTTTCAGCTTATGTGTTAATAAGCATATGCTGCCTTTAAAATAAACACATTTTCTTGTTTATATTACATTTTATCACTTTCAATTCCGTTGTTGAATGCCTTTCACACTATATATCATTACATCAGATGTTTTCTTTTGTTTATTTATAGAAGAAATCAGATTAATTTTATCTGCATTCCAGGAAACGACGACTTGACAGGAAGAACAATGAAAGGATCACAGCTGGAATTGATACCGACAACGCCAGTAAACAAACCACAGTGTCAGAGTCGAATCGAGCATACACGGGTCGGCTTGATGATGAAACCATTGGTAACAAACAGCAACAATCCGGTTCTCGTAACAGTGATTATGCAGAAATTGCAGATGTCGATCAAAATAATCCTTAATATAGCACAATTAGTTTTAAATCAGAGGAGTTCCCTGTAGGCGCTGGTTACGGACATCTGCCGAAAAAAAAACATAACACGGATACTACATACGCTCATACCTCGGTAACTCATTCTACTGTCCCGCATGATACAACTTACTCCCATATTGGCAACAACCCAGGGGAGATAAAAAACGGTACTGATTCCACTGCCATAAGAGACAACAGCGATCCATCAGATAACACTATGCAACCTATCGACAGACGAGGGGAACAACACAACGCCGTAGAAGATAATGACGAGTACAACCATACTCACTTTCCAATGTCCACAACAACAAATGCAGTCGCAGACAAAAGCTTTTCTTAAGGATATATGTCGCCCGGCGCTAGGACAGCTACGTCATACGAGGTGGTGGAAGAACAAGGAGTAGCAAATGCCCTGATAAAGAATAGTAAAAATAGTGCTTTGTCTGAGGACAAACACGCTTCGTCTGAGGACAAACTTATCTCAAAGTATGAAGGAAACGACACAGATGCCACGAGTGTTCAAAGCGCTGATGACTCTGGACATAACTATTTTGTGCTGCAGAAGAACGATCCAAACATAGAGAAACAAACTGACACTGGTCAGAATAACTACTTTGTTCTGGAAAAGAACTAAATAACATGTCATGATTTCTTAGAAATGGCGGTGTTGTTTTTGTCAGGACTGGACCGAAATACTAATACTTTGTAAATAATTCGTATATTTTCATATTACGTCTTCTTTTCTGCAGCATTATGACACATATATCCACTACTATATTGTTTTTAAAATGGATTCTCATATGCAGCTACAATGTCTTGTCATCGTACGTTTGTCTCACTGAAATTATAATAATTGTTAGTGCGTATTATATGCTGTCAGTCATTCATTCCTAACTGAAGTAAGTGCGTTTGAGGGTGTATACGAATATATGTGTTCAATAGAGAATTCTTATTATTTGTATGTAATACACATGATATGTATGCTATCAGTTTAATTCTTACTCGCGTGGGAGTATATGTGTCGGAGTGTGTAAACAGTAAATAACTAATATCTTGGTAATGCAAGCCCGTGGTCAATCAGGCAACATCATTTCTTGGGATGTCATTGATTTTTACATTCGATTTCCTGCGTGTTAGTGCTTTTATTGGACGATTTACCGTTGTTTGTGACTACTAATATTGTTGGTACCTTCACAAAATTCTATAGAGGCATTCCTCAGCTTGATACGGGGCTGCAATGTTTGTAAATGTGTGTAAAATATTATGTTCATTTAACTTATACACTCAAGTGATATGAAAACGGAACACGGGGATTTCCGCTATATATTGTATGTACAATATGCTGCTTTTAATCGAAAGGTACATGGCTACGTAAGACCTTTCCTTTTGGAAAAAATACTAAAACAACAAATAATACAGCAAATAGTATTCTTTCAATGTTTCATTATTCACAGAGTACGCGTTTGGCTCAATCATGTGAGCAAACTTAGGATGCAACATTTTGCAAACTATTTATGTTAAATACTGTACTGAACTAGCACAATTTTTCAAAGAGCTACTTCAACATTTATGAAGTTTTTGTTACAAAGTGTAGTGTGATTAAAACGTCTACAACATCACAGTTGTGTCCTTTCTCTAGTTAACTGCAACTTTCTTTTTGAAAAACATCTTGGGATTTCTTTGGAATAGTATGTGCAATTAAGTGTGCAGTATATACAATATATAGCGGAAATTCCCGTGTTGCGTTTTCATATCACTTGAGTGTAGTGTTGCTATTGTGACTTGACTTTACTGCTACATACGGATGATCATGTATCTCCTCGTAAGTAGTATAACAAATTGTATCATCATGATCATGCAGCTAATGTTTCTACTATACAAATACAGCTACTGTCTCGTAACCTAATATTTTCCGCCCAACTGCTGTATTATGCTATAGTGGCTACACGCGCTATTATTCGATGACTTAGCAATTCAGGAATCAGCCATTTAAACTACAAATATACACAATAGTTTTTATGCTTATCAATTTAGAAATGCATTACATTTATCAAAAGAAAGTATTTTTCATTTATTATCAATATTAATTATACTTAAACGCCGAAAACGTTTTTTGCCAAAGTTACTTGCCCTGAGAAATTGTCATCCATTTGTATTTTGACGGCAGCAGACGTAAACTGTACATTTCCTTTGTTTTTCAGGTAAATTATGCTAATTCAAACAGTTGCATGATAAAAATAAAAGCACTAGAGGCTCGCATTTGTCACTTTCTTACACTCGCCAAAATACAGCTGAAAATCTACTAACCATGTAATTCTTATATATTATTAAGTTATTGCGAATGTAAAGAGTTAACTCTCCCTGACGTAAGCACAGAATTGATTATGTTTTAGAACGTAGATACAAACTAGTGTTTCTGAAGGAAAATAGTCGGCAAGAAACAGAGGAACTTGCGTGAGTGCCTGTTTAATATTGTGTTTATTAAACGAGTTGGATGCTGTTATATGATGTGAGGCTGTTCCGAGAATCATAGTACTATCATGTACTATACGGCTGACATCGCTTATGCCTAAGATTTCACTTGACCAAATACCATCCGTTTTGGATCTTTTTTTTTTAAAGATGGATGACCAATTGTCCTTAATATATTAATGGTAATATATTATCATAATACAATCTACCATGATGAAAGACTGAAAAGTCACAAATTAGCAACAAATTGTTTTTTTGGCGTTTCATAACTATTTTTTACTCAATCAATAAATAAGGGAGATCCTTTGGAAGCAACAAACACAGCCAAGAGAGTAAAGTAGCAGACTCAATACTCGTGCAAGTGGTAAACACAATAATATAATGGAGAAACAGAATGATCGCGAGGCCTTAATGAGAATGTTTTGAAATATTTACTGTACTTCTATAATGCAAATGTTTTAATGGTTATATTTGACTAAAATTCAGAACTATTAGACTACGTCCACCATCTTTAAAAATAATGCAAAATGGATGGAATATGTTCAAGTTAATTTCATGAGCAATTTCATCCATAAAGTACACGACAGTAATTCAAAACTGTTGATGTGAAATTAATATCATAACGAATACATATATGGCAGAAATTGAGCCCTTTATATACCAAATGTTCGATATAGTTCTTTACCCAATGTTGTTTTTTACGTGAAGTAGATTGGTCCATTTGGGTGGTGAACAGTGTACTGATCCACTTTGACAGATACTATCTCTGTAGTTATGAGACACCTTTTTTATATAAGTTTTTGTTCAAATGACACACAACTAAATCCGTTTTCTTATTATAATATTTGTCACCACAAGAATCTGCTATTTTCTTATGGAATATATTGTGTTATTGAAAGACTCTTCACTAAATATGAGTCAATACTGTAAACGGAATCTTCAGAATCTTCTGGGTTTGTACATATCAAAACTCTTATTTGTGGCCATGAGTAGTTGTTTGAGCCTCTCTACATCTAGAAAAATTCTGATGTATATTATTCAAATAACTGAGTTGTTTTTTGTTGTTTCTCACCCACGCAATCAATGAATAACACCCTTTAGCTGTCCACCTGGGGAATAACTGTATATTAAGTTCGCCTAACGGTAAATTCACACACTTGGTCAGTGTATTTATTGATCTAAGTGGATTAGATATAAAAGATGGGAAATGTCTTTAAATATACTATTATAGCTCTTTATAAGGCTAGTCGGTGTGTACCTAATGCAAATGGGATGGGTTTTATGCTTGGTTTACTACCAAATTCAAGCTGGTAAAAAATGGCCGTCAACCCGTATTTAAGGAGTGAAACCTATACCAGGACATGTTTAATCCGTCGTTCACTGTAACAACATCGATATCAAAAAACCTCTCTGTTCTAATTATTGAACAATAGTTCGCTCAACACGGTATTCGAACCCGAGACCTCTGGATTGACAATCCGTATACATAACCATTAGGTCAAAGAGATAACTACTGCTTTCATTTGAACTGTCTATTAATTTAATACTGGATATTGGGTTACTTCTCATTGTTATTTCAACAAAACATAGTATATTTCAGCGTATACTATTTTAATGTTGGAATCTGTAATACATATATTATTGGGAGTTTTATTTGCGAAGGTCTTTGGTGTACGTATGCACTTAGAAACGCATTGAATCACACATACAAAAAATGAACAAAGGATAACGTCTACAATGATAATAGTATGCCGATACAAATTACGCTATTGATCAACTGATTGGATTAGCCCAATGACAAACTGAGTGTCAATCCGAAATTCATGGGTTAGAAACTCGCATAGGCTATACATTTTTTCAGTGAATGGGTGTTATTCAGCTGCCGAAGGCAGCTGACTCTTTTATGGGGTTTCTATCTGCCTATGGTTTACATACTGTGGCTCTTGTAAGTGTCGATAATCAAGCTTTACAATTTGAATTCCTAGAGAACTCGTCTGAAAAACTTGAATGGTATAAACACATATTTTGTAATGTTAACAGGTTACCATTTCACTTGCTGAAATGAAGTTTTCATAAACCAGTCTACTGAAATGTAGTATGTAATCATTACTATTATATGTATATTAGCGACGAAACATTCACAAGCCTCAATAACGCAGTTGATCGAGGCGGCATTTTCGTGCCCAGGAAGATAGGGGTTCAAGCCTGCTGATTTCCATTTTTTTCCCTTTTTTTTTAAAAATTTTCATTGGTTTACATTATTGCTGATGGTAAGGTAGCAATAGTTCCTTTACATTTTTCGCATTGATAACACAATCATATAATTACACATGGTAACAGTGAACAGTTTATATGTGTTTTAATGCACACTCTAACCCACACGTATCCCTTACATGTGAACAATTGTATTTCTGTGCTGATGTGTACTTCCAGCACGTCGTGTTACAAGGTAATTTGTAATCAATATGTAAGGCATGTCAAGGTATTGAACAGAAAGATTGATTGCCATCATTGATTTAAAATGCTTGGTAGGAAGAACTGATGGTAAAAATGGGAAAGAATGTAAGAAAAAACGGTCGTGGCGATTTTATGTCTCCATCACAACATTTATTTTTTCAATATTGTTTTAACCACCGTGACTTGATATATTATTATGTTAACTTCTTGTTTCTCGGCAGCTATTATAGCTTGCGTAAAACCTTGCTTGTATACTTATGATGTTACTTTATCGATCGAAGGTAACGAAATGAAATAGTTTCGCTATAAAACTGCCTTATTTGCGGGTTTCCAGTCATGTTCACGAGCTTTAAGTTGGTAATAAACCAAGCTTTAAACCGCTCCCATTTGCTTTAGGACTATCACAACCTGACTTCTATGGTGATGTGATTTATAAACTTCGTAAGATTCTAGGTCATGATCACTTTCATACTATCTTTGTTAAACTTGTTAAAAAGTTTATCAAAAGAGGTTATGACCCTATCATTTTGCAACGTACTGCATGCTTGGTGGTGGACCCTTTTACAGTTCGCCACTATGCTTTCATCTTTAATTGTACGATGACCGGACAGACCCTATGATGACGCCTACCTAAAGCCCATTGGGACGGTGGCGTTTGATGTTTGTCCATGATCTTTCTTGTCGTGCCCTTAATGGTTTATTCTCTTACTGCTCTGGCTTCTGCAAAGTCATTGAGTACCTTCATTGTGGCTTTCTAGGCTATTGTTTTTTTTGTATTATATTTACACGAGCATATTTGTGTTTTACTTATATTGCCTATTGATGCTGCCTTGTTGGTTAGAGATTATATCATGGCGGGGATTTCTTTATTTACACTGTCCTGTTTTAATGGGATGACAGTAGGGTAAGTGTGAGGTTTGGTGCACCCTAGAACCGGTTTAAACCCCCAGTGGCCTACTTTGCCACTGACCGTTCCAAGGCGGTAGCCCTATTGTCAACCCTTTTTGTGTTTGTGATGTCGTTTGCATTTATTATTGCTTTTGCCTTCTTGTTTGTCTGTTTGCGTGTTTGTTTCTGTGTTTTGTGGTTTACTGTCCTCCTTGAATGCTACTTTCCCTGTCCGATCTTTTTTTATTTCTTTACCCGCCTTATATAGAGCTATAGTATCTTTAAGGACATATGTCCCAACGCTCCCTGATCGTTGAAAAAGCATGGACATCTTGCTTATTTACTGCTAACATGCTACATGATTATATCAGGTATTTAAATTGAGGCCTGATTATAGCATATTGGTATATTGAACATTAGCTAGAGTAAAGCTATATACCATTTTATGAAGAAAAAAAAACAAGTTAACAATTAAGCAGTATTGAATACTTAGCCTGTTGTACAGTTCTTTGTTGTTTTTAGAACAAAATGAACAAGACGTTGTTCCTATAAGATATATAGACATTTATTATAGAGAAAAGGCCTGGACAAGAATTTTCTACTTGACTATCAAGTATGAAATGCATTAAAATAAAAAGGGCCATAACTGAGTGGAAAATTATCGAACTGGAACGTCACGATAATATGCGCATCTACTCTTGATATTGATGCTTTGTAGCAAGTTTCAAGAAATTATAATATGATTTTTTAGAGAAATAGCCCGAACAAGAATTTTCTATTTGACTACCAAGTATGAAATGCATTAAAAATACAAAGGGCCATAACTCAGTGAAAAAATATTGTACCGGAACCTCATGACAATATGCACATCTCCACTTGATATTGATACTTCCTAGTAAGTTTCAATACATTCTAACAAGGAGTTTTAGAGAAATAGCGCGGACAAGAAGTTTGTATTATATATATATATTAGAAATACAAAGGGTCATAACTCAGTGGAAAAATATCGAACCGGAACGTCATGATAATATGCGCAAATTCACTTGATATTGATGCTTCCTAGCAAGTTTCACGAAATGATAACATGGGGTTTTAGAGAAATAGCCCAGACAAGAATTTTGTATTATATAAATATATTAGAAATACAAAGGGTCATAACTCAGTGGAAAAATATCGAACCGGAACGTCATGATAATATGCGCATATTCACTTGATATCGATGCTTCCTAGCAAGTTTCACGAAATGATAACATGGGGTTTTAGAGAAATAGCGCGGACAAGAATTTTCTATTTCACTACCAAGTATGAAATGCATTAAAATACAAAGGGCCATAACTCAGCGGAAAATTACTAAACCGGAACGTCATGACAATATGCACATCTCAACTTGATACTTCCTAGCAAGTTTCGCGAAATTCTACGATAGAGTTATTGAGAAATAGTCCGGACAAGAATTGCGTCTACGGTCAGATATTAGAACTACAAAGGGTCATAACTCAGTGGACAGTTATCGAACCAATACGTCATCATAATATGCACATGTTGAATCTATATTGATACTTCATAGCAAGTTTCGCTAAATTCTAACAAGGAGTTTTAGAGAAATAGCTCGGACAAGAATTTCGTATTATATATATATATATTAGAAATACAAAGGGCCATAACTCAGTTGAAAATTATCAAACCAAAACGTCATCCTAGTATGCACATGACCACTCTATATTAATACTTCCAAGCAAGTTTCGCTTAATTCTTACAAGGAGTTTTAGAGAAATAGCCCGGACAAAAAAGTTCGTATTATATATATATATATATTAGAAATACAAAGTGCCATAACTCAGTGGAAAATTATCGAACCAAAACCTCATGATAATATGCGTATATCCACTCGATATTGATACTTCCTTGCAAGTTTCGCGCAAATTCTAAGATGGAGTTATTGAGAAATAGTCCGGACAAGAATTGCGTCTACGCACAGATATTAGAACTACAAAGGTCCATAACTCAGTGGAAAATTATCGAACCGTCATCCTAGTACGCGCATGTCCATTCGATATTGATACTTCCTGGCAAGTTTCGCGAAATTCTAAGAAGGAAATAGCCCGGACAAGAATTGCGTCTACTGACAGACGGACGGACGGACAAGGTCATTTCAGTATACCCCCACCCACCCCCACAAACACACACACGCTTTAAGGGGGATATAAACATAAACAAAATGAAAACTATACTTATTTTATGTTTTAAAACGTTTGCATCATATTGGGCGGACCTCATCATCTGATAAAAAATCAAATGACACCGTTTTCTCATGCAATTAATACCCTCGAAATAGGTGATAAACTTGTTTTAAATAGTGTGAAGTGTATGCGACTTTTTTATGTCAGTACTTGTTTACTCAATACGCTGAAAATAACTCCTTTTTGTAGTAATATCACGAACACGAGTATTAATTTCATGCAGACATTGGTAGGTAGGTACACCCTTTGTATAATACATATTACGTGGGTGTATTTTAAGTAGCTGTATAGAATATAACACAAAGGAATGGTGCATATGCTGTCCTTTTTCTGCATTCACGTGAATATTTATGCAGTTATGACTTCTTCCATGCTATAAAATATTAACTACAACTGAGATCTTCGTGTTCAATTTTGAAAATGGATTTATTTAAAGTAGTCGTATTTCTTTTGGTACTAGGTAAAGTATTTTATATTTCAATTTTTAAATGGGGTACATGAGGCTTTGGAGCTTATGGTTTTTTTAATTTTTAAATGTGGTTTTAAAAAGAACGTAAAATATATGACATGACCAGTTTTAAACGTAAAATGGTTCAAATATATATACTTGGCACATCTAGTATTATATTTCCCTACGTTGCGGTTTTGCAAGGGGAAAGATATGTAGATAAAGAGGCACCCATTACATTTTAACTTAAATATACTAGTTTTGAATTATATATTTCGTCTTTTTTCGATTTTGCAGGGAAAAATATGATCGATAGACAGGTATCTAGAAGATATTGGACTCAAATACGTCAATAATACCTTACTAATTAGAATCATCGGAAATTTTTATTTTTTTGTTTGATCTTATTATTTACCTTAGCATATGAGTGATGCATTTTAGATATAAGTACACATATTCACACTGTCCACTATGATAGAGAAACGAAAAAAAGTTTAATGGTTATGTATTTCATTGATCTTAGACTTATTGCAATATTGTTATATGCACATTTGTAAGGTTTATGGACGATGGCCTCGAACCTCCATAGACCTATGACGAGGAAAATAAAGTTTCTACTTCCTCTTCTTCATTAAAAGTTTCTTATAAGTAAATACAGAAAAAATAATTATTACTGATACATTACAACAAATATTATTAGACCATAGACAAATCCCCATCTATATAGAATAGTTTATTTCATACAAAAGGCCATAAGCCCATGAGTACACAAATGCTTATTTAACAATATACAAAATATCAATAGTGGTGATACAGTATACATAGTAAGTGATTAAGCATGGTTCAACTGAAGTATACTTGTTATAGCAATGAAGTATTCATATACTCCTATCAAATGTAGGTATATACATAGAAATATGAACTACGAGCGTAAATATGATTTTAGAATTTGAGTTGACGAGGAGAATCTTATGTATTATTATACAATAATTCATTACGTAATTTAAAACGTTCAAAAACATACATGGCAAGGTTTCTTTGTATGCGTACATTGTTATTGTTCATGAGTTCAGTAAACTTCAGAATATTAGGATGCTTCCAGTAGTATGGTTTGATATATTTTAAACGCAGTTCCTTGTACATTGTACATTCAAATAAGAAATGAAATTCATCCTCGAGATTGTTACATAACTGACATTTACGTTCATCAAGTGCTAGTTTTTGTGGTTTGTGCCATCTCCCCGTCTCCACTTCAAGACGGTGAGATGACACTCGTAATCTGCTTAAAGCACATCTGAATTTTCTTAAATTTACATTTTCCAAATACGGTTGAAAGCGAAATTCTGAAAACAATACGTATGTCGTAGTACGGGTTGAGTTCACTAATTCTTCATTCCAACTTTGAATAAATGTATCCTTTAATCGTTGTTTAAAAATTGACATAAAACCTATTTTATTTCCATCGTCATGGAATAACCAGACATGATAAAAACCAAGTTTATCAAAAATATATTTAACTTGACTTGCCCAATTTTGTTTGTTAGGATATTTTGCCATATCATCTAATATCTTATTGTACACAGTGGTTATGTTGATAGATTCTTTATTTCCTCCAATGTACAGGAGAGCATATACATATTATTGTAACATATAATACAAATTCAAAATTTAACATTAGCGAACGTTAACATATATCTATAAATATAATGGATCAAGACTATATACATACATCAATACATGTTGATTACAGATTATTTTACAATTAGACTATAGATGAGTTCAGAATTTGAACTAAATGCTATTTATATGAATCATATTTTGCTATGTATTACCATATGCATGACTCTTGCCGAAACGAAACACAAGAAGACAAAATGGTGCAATATACTCATAATCTTATATATTAACATGTACCATATTTATGACTCTTGCCGAAACGAAACTCAAGATGTAAAAATGGTACAGTTTACTCAGCTTAAATTAGTTCAACATGTATCATATTTATGACTCTTGCCGAAACGAAACTCAAGATGTAAAAATGGTACAGTTTACTCAGCTTAAATTAGTTCATGCCTACTCTCATAATTAATAATATAGACTTATTAAACATAGTAGGAACCACTATTGAAAATATTATTTCATTTTCTATAATAAAACACATAAAATCTAAAGTATTTATGTAGTAATGTATATCTACACAAAATAATTAAAGAATATTCCCAGCATTCAAAACGGAGTCGTAATATCGTCAGCTGCCTGCTGGCATTACTGAAAAAGACACTTATCCATTATGTATTTTAAATACACTTATAGTAATTAATTACACCTTCGTGACAATAAGCTGCATTACTATGTATAATTAAAAATAGTATGAACCATTTTTACAATAATAGCCAACATGTTATCAGTTTCAGATTCAATTGTCGAAAAGTGTTTGAATCCTGATAATAATATGCATATCTGATCTCGAGGACCTTTAAGAATAAACTCTTTGTATGACTTTAATCCAATAGTTTGTATTAATGCATTCCACAGTTTTTGTCTCGCGGAGTCATTAACTGAACAGTAATGCATAATATGTAATAATAAGTTGTCTACTAACAAATCACACATTTTACACTTTTCAGAGCGACTAAAAGAGAACAGTTTTCCAAGTATTAATATTGCAGTATAGCAATGTTTCTTTAAATCAGGTCTTTCCCTGCTTAATTTCCAAATATCACTTGGTTCCAAATTGTTAAATAAACAATAGCATGGTATTTCATTTAACTTAAGGCCTATTCGTGAGAGCCTTTGGTTTGATTCCAGATCGCACACCTTAGTTTTCAAAATGTGTTTCAATGAGTATTTTGACGGAATATTCGACGTTGCTACAAAACTCTCTAGTAAATAAAATATATTATATTTTTTAAGCAGTCTGTGTATATCTGGAATATAACCTAACACTTGGTTGTCATTATTCAAAAAACTCATCAATCTATTTATAAATATCTGCTTCGCGAGGTATTTATTTGGTAATCTACACAATTGACCAAAAAATTGTATTTTTTTAAAGTCAATTACGGTTTCAATTGGCGAAATTCCAAGAGCACTTAAAGCTATATCAGTGCTTGTATATGTAGGCAGCTTTTGGATATATTTGACACAGAATCTGTGTGACCTCTCCAATTCTAATACATTTGAAGGAGAAAGCGAATTCCACAGTTCACAGCCATACAGCGCTTTTGATAACACGATTGTGTTGTAGATTGTCAAGGATGTTAACGGATTGAGCCCATGTGGGTGAATTCCGCTATTTATCAGACTTAAAAAGGTACCTCTTAATTTTGTATTGGACTCATGAATAGAGTCATTTATGTCCATATATTTATCTATACGAATACCAAGATGAGTATAGAATTGGACTTCATTTATTATTTGGTTCGCACCAAGAGTCCATTGCCTGGTGTTACGATCAAATTCAGCCTGTGTTTCATTAAATACTATCACTGCACATTTTTTAATATTGTAATCAAAGCGCCATTTCATAGCATATTTATAGCACATATCAAACATCTTATTTAACCCATTTTGAGATAATGATATGAGGACCATATCATCAGCAACAGTAGGGGATCCTGCATTTAAGTTATACATACAGAAACCAAGTCCACTGTTTTCTAACTCTTTGATTAGCCCATCTATGAAGAGAAGGTACAGAATTGGGGAACTTTTGCCACCTTGTCTAGTGCCTTGTTTTACATAAAACCAGTCTGAAATACAGCCTTGGTTTTTTACGCAACTTTGCATATTACGATACATATTAGCAAACGTTAAAAATATGTTGTCATCTATTTCGGTCTCAAACAATTTAAGGAGCATTCCATTGTGCCAGAGACGATCAAATGCTTGGCGGGCGTCCATGAGACCAACAAATACTTTGCTTTTGTTTTCTTTACCGTAGAGAATACACTCTTTAAATAAAAATGATGTCATCATGCACCCTAGTTGCTCCTGAAAGCCCCCTTGTAGAGGACTTAATCTTGATAACATTTTTGCCTTTGAGCGACGTAATAATATGTCTTCGTAGATTTTCAAAGTCGTTTGAGTAAGGGTGATCGCCCTGTAATTGTCCGGGTCATCTTTTCGCTTTCTCCCACCTTTATGTAATACTGTTATAATCCCTTTATTCATATCAGAAGGAATGTAGCTTAGACGTAACATAGCTGAATATAGATTAGCTAAAAGGTTACTTATTACTATCCCGCCATATATGTAATGTTCATAATAAACATTGTCCAGGCCACAGGCTTTACCACGCTTGCACACATTCAGCGACATATTTACTTCTTCAGGAGTTACGTTAATGACGTCATGTGTGTGAGTAGATGCTAAAATATTATTTACTCTAACATCAACAGATTTTTTCCAAGCATCATCATACATCGCGTTTGAGCACGGAGTATATAACTTTGTAAAATACTGTTTCCATTGATCAGTTATATTATTTATGTCTCGATAAACAACCCCATTAAATTTAATTTCGGCCCCTGCTTTCGAATTGGATCGTTTTCTGCGAGAACGCACAAGTTTCCAAAAGTCATTTTTGTTCATTTCTGCCGTTTTATCTATTTCTTCATTTAACTGGCTTAAATATAGTTGAACATGAAACCTATGTTTTTTCCTAAACTTCGATTTAGCTACTTTATATGATTCAAATGAATTCACGGATCTATCCCTTGGACGACCGTCAATAAGCCACGCATTGCGTCTATCAGTCATAAGTTTGTGTAATGCAGTTAGCTGCGGGTTCCAATATGGTTTGAGAAAATGTTTAAATTTTGATTTGGGAAAACACTTTTCAGATGCCCCACCTACTGTATGTGTGATTATATTGTATGCCTGATCAACTTCAGTGTATTCGCTTAAATACGCACCCTGTAGATTGTGTAGCTCGAATGTATTTTTGAGCATTTCCTGATAACTTTGTATATCCCTTGGAATTACCTTCCGCCAATTGACACCATATGCTGTAGACAAATCATTTTTATTTGAGTAATAATTTACATCAAAAACAGGTACATTTATACTACATATAATTGGCCTATGCCTCGATACATTCAAACAATGGTCATCTACAATTTCGCACTGATGTATTCAGTCAACTTTTTCTAACGGCAGCATAATATAATCAATGATTGATTCACAGCTTTCATCGTACGATACAAAGGTAGATTTTGCACCAGTGCATAAATCTAAGCTATTCGCAGCGATCAAGTTAGTGTCAAATAAAAATTGTTTCAAGTACCGCTCCCTACTATTACCAGTTTTACTACCCAAGCAGTTAGCATTAAAGTCACCTGTGAAAATCACACATCCATTATCTGAGTAAAGACTCCACAGGTTATATAATTTATCAACATAATTTCTAAAGTGTTCAATAGGATGATTGCTGCAGGGTAAATACACTTGAAAAATAAACACAAACTGTTGGGGTGTAATCTGTAATTGTATGCCTACTATTCTGTCGTCGTCAATTGTTAAAGGGGTCACGTATCTATCATGTCTAATGTGCCACATAAGGGCGACTCCCCCTTTACCAATTCGCATATTCGTAGCACTTTGAAAGCTACGATCTGATACAGCATGTGTTTTATAGTTATTATCTATGATATCTATAAAGTGTAAATTTGTATTGGATAGCCAGTGCTCGGACAATCCACATATATCTATATCGTTTGAGTAAAGAGAATCGCATAGGTATGTGCTACTTGACATTATACCTGTCACATTCCATGACATAATTTTTAAAGGGCGAATAACGGTCATTTCTAACTTGAGTAAAGATGCACATTACATCGGTATGCATTGATCTAATCGACACTAGTATTCAATTGAGAATACACATTGTAAGTCTCATACTCGATAGGGCCACCATCTGCATTATATCTATACCCATCCTTAATCACACGCTGCGAACGACCGTATGAATTGCGGCTGTTTGCTAGTCTGCCTTTAGAAAGCCAAGGTTTGCATACGACATCGCGGGGCCAAAAGCCGCTTTTATCGAGTTTCGCACTTTGACTGTTGGCCTCAACATTGAGTTGTATAACAACGTCGTCATTTGAGCGTTTAGACGGAAAAATTCTAACTGCAGTTACTTTGGGGCCACGGCGCTTTACGTAAGACGCTATTTTACTTTCAGTAATTGTATTGGTAAATCCGCCTACATAGAAACGGAGTGTATGCTTTTTAACATAAACGCTATAATCTTCTTCGCTTTCAATGTCGTCGCGATGCGTTATTCGTACCGGAATTCCATTCTTACGCGGAACGCTTGGAGTTCCTATATAATGAATGATACTCTTGAACGTGACCTGTCTATTACCAGGCTGTTTGTTAACGTCGCGACGGCCACTTTTATCTGCGTCTTTCTTAATCGCATTTGAATAAGATATGTCCTTTTGCTGATACACTGCCGCATTACCGTTTCTAACTTTGTATCATTGCTCTCAACAATCTTATAGCTGTCATGCGGAGCAAAACGGCAATATTTACACATGACGCTCGCTTTGTAATACATTGCGATTTATTTTAAAATAACTATCTCGGGTGCGTTACCATTGTTAGAAAATACCTTCTTCGTGTAGTTTATTTTAAACGTTCAGTGTAATTTTTTAAGTGGTTTGTGGCTAATTTAGTTTATTTTTATCAATTAAATACATAAATAATGTGTTTGAACAATTCTAAACACCATTTAAATCTTTATGTCCTCCCTTTACAGGTAAATTATGTATTATTGAATGTCAACTTCGATTATTGAAAATAACGTTGCCTTGTTTGAAGAAATACCTGATCACTGTAGGTAAAGTGAGAATCAAATTTGAGTTTGTAGATATCAACACGCTAGTTTGTAGACAGGTTCAGTTGCATCATGGGATTGAATTGACATTGAAAATGTAAACAAACACAGTATTTTTACGATCTTTCATTTGCTTCAACCGTTAAGTTACATTATTTTTTTCACTGCTTTAAACTCTGATAACTTTGACGACATGTTGCTGTATGTTCTATATGTTTATTTCATTTATAGCATTAGTCATAGCCAAAAAAGTAAGGTATATAATGTTATTACATTTCTTCTAAATATCTTTGTCCAAATGCTGTTTCTTTCATACGTGTTTAATTAAATGATATACTGTAGCAGTATGTACCGAAATAGTTATTTATATTTGTCTTAAATGTTCATTTCAATGAAATCTAGATAAGTTTGTAGATGTATATGCGCTGGTTTGTGCTATAAGCGCTAGTTTTTCGATGGTTTTGGTGACTTTTTAAAACGGTAACTTTTCTTATTTTCTCGGAAAAAGTAGTCATGTACGTAGTTTTATAGACACAAACTGCCAAACAACAGAGAAAATAACACATAAACATGTTTTGCAATCTTCATATAATTCATGTGTTGTTGTTTTTCTACTAAGATCGTAGCAAAATGTGTAATCCTACAAAGAAACAACGCATAACTAGAAAATATGTGCAGGACACACATCTGCTCCAATTTCGCGCTTTCAGTCATATAAAAAGGTTAATCAATAATTTACCTATTTTTGGTAGGAGCGTAGTGCTCTCACGAAGTGTTGTAACCTCTAAAGATGTAATTGTGTGAGGAATCGACTAAACGAACAAAGTACTAACAGTAGGTCAATGTTATTTACATTGATGTAAGCATATATGAACATTAAACGCTATACGGCGTTTGGTGTCTGAAAAAAATAATGGACTTCACCACAGACTTTAATGTAGAAATGGAATGTAAATTAACAAATTGCAAAAGTTAGGACAAGGTCATTAACATTGACATACTTTTGGTATAAATATGTTGCTCTCATGGTGTCTATGAGATAGACCTAACCAAACAATTTGAATGTAAAATCTGAAGGTATGTACGGAAGTACGATCGGTAAAGGGTAACACTTTCTATATTTATACGAAATCATTCCAAATGTCGTAATTTTAACATTACCTCTACGATTTCCCATCAAATTTGCTTTATTTTTATCACCGATTTTTGTTTACAAATGACTTTTTAGCATTATTGTAGGTCATATCTTTATCATTGACCCCAAACATACATGGCTTTGTATATCGTCTATGGAAATGACGTGGGTTTTATTTGCTAAATATATTTTGCTCTGTATATAAACTGTATGTTACCTGTATGTTCTATATATGTAATATTTTGTAAATATGTATCACTGAAAACAAAACACACACACACACACACACACACACACACACAATCAAGTCGTGATTAAATTAATTTCTCATCTCGGCCTTTTAGCACCAAAACAGTGAAGAGCAAACCGATTCATTAGGTAATAGATAACTTATTCTAGGTGCGTTAAAGAGGCTCTACCTATATCTTTTTGTCCACCAATTGATATAAACTTTACTTAATTATAAAGAGGACTATGAAAAAGGTAAATGGCAATAATTGTGTGTAAAAGGCTATGACAAAGCACAAATAAATGTTAAAATTCTTTTTTTTAATATATATATTAAATAGGAACAAAATATCAAAATATAATAACAAATATTAATATGAGGTAACCAAGACTAGTGGCGAATGGACCTGTGATGTTGTATAGGATTTCTTGTTATCATTTCGTAAAGTAGTACCGATTGCCCTGGATAAGTTTTCTAGGTTTTCTGGTGTCTGTGATCTTACTGTATAAAATAAATGTTTAATTGTATTTTGTTTTTAAAATATTCACTTATAGAATACATTAATCCAGGTTTTCATTAATATCCAATATATTAACTAAGTCGAAATCCAATGTTCCTAATTCACATTAGCAAGTGTCTCTTTAATCCAGAACAGTACGTGTCGCTTTAATCCAACACAGTAAGTGTCTATTTAATCCAAAACAGCAAGTGTCTCTTTAATCTAAAACAGTAAATGTCTCTTTAAGTCTAAATTAATTTCCAATATTTCCAGTTTAGTCCAAATATCCAATTTCACTGTTATTATGAATGAGCACAATAATAAGTAAATCCTCTTACAGAGATATTGTATAAGAGCATCCAAATCTAAATTAACTTTAATAAAGAATATTGAAATTGATCTCAACTCAACTGCTGATCCCAGAGCTAGCCTGTTTATATACCGCCACAGACAGTTCCTGAAGGCTTTCCCACTAAAATCATCCAATAAAAATAGTCTAAATTCATCATAAATGAATTTGCATAACATAGTCCAATGGAAACGGTCCACATCATCATCATCAATGCATTTGCATAAATAACTTGCATATATATTGTAAACATGTTTACATCTGTACTATTTTTAACTTTCTTCAAGGCCAAATCAGTAATAACAAACATGCAACAATGCATGTACACTTATAGGTAACAAAAGACCAAAAGTAAACTTGTTTAAAACAGAGTATAATAAACTGATACCGATGAGGTACAAACATTAATCATGTAGATTACTGTGACATGTTGCGTGTAATTGTAGAGCAAAATTAAAAACAAACTTACGATTAAGGGGGAATTGACCTATTCGAAAATTTAAGGCTACGCATATGAACTATATATATTTGTAAAATTGAAGATATTTGCGATCTGAATCTGAATTTTGTTTTGCCGTTATTTAAACATGTTTTTAATCATAACGTCTTAAATATGGCTGTGTTTGACGTTTTTCATGAAAGTCCCGTTGTACCCAGTTTTCAAAGTTTTTGACATTTTTAGAGTGTTAGGCTAGTCACATGTAATTAGGTTTTATATCAATCTATTCGTCTTGATGAGACCTTTCAACTGATATATCAATTATTTCATTTACAATAAGACATAACATATTATTTATATAATTTCCTTTTTCAGAGAACGACTTTTGTACAATTTATGTTAAAATATTCAATAATATTTCATTGGAAATAAGAAGAAAATTTATTATTTTCTTAAACAAAAACATGGTAAATCGTATCTCAAATAATAGTTGCAGTTCTATCTGCGTTTTTAGTGGTAATTTCCAATGTAATATTTCGTAATCAGAGAGTTACCTTGTTGACGTCAGAATTTTCTTTTTTTTATATAGAAAACAGTTGTTGAACAATAACATGCACAACATGTTTGTATTGGGGTTGTCAAAGCGCATAGTACATTATTTATTTTGTGCATTGCAGTCATGTCAAGTGGGAAAGACAGTCGTTTCGCGAACTGTGTACTTAAAGCGACTAAGAGTAGCTGGAAGTGGTGTTGTAACAAAGAACAAACGATGTGCAAAAACGATTCAGATTATACAGACGAAACAACTACGGTGTTTTGTGTTAACATCTGTTCGCATAGCTGTTCCTTTTGGCATGAATTCACTGGTACAGACGTCAACACATTTCTAGATGAATGCAGTTATTTAAGAAACACACAATGCACATGTACAGGTAAATATAGTAACAGCTAAATTAAATGTGATGGAGTTTATGTTGATGAATACGCCTGCCATTGTATAGAAGTGTAATAAATACTGATAAAGGTGATCCTTTTAGAGCAAAAAACACAATTAATTTTAGAGGGACATTTTGCTGAGGCCCTTCGTATTTATGAATCGTCTCAATACTGCGGATAGTGTTTACGATCTGCAAACGGATGACTAACCACAGTTGTTTAATTCCTATTGTAACCCGCAAGGAATGAATGAATGCATGAATGAATGATGTTTTATGGCACGTCGACATGCCCGCAAGGAACTTTTTTTCCAAAGTTAATCATAGAGATTGTCTTTATTATGTATCAGATCAACCCAAAACTTTTGTTCACTTGCCATTAAGTTAACTTGTACTGTTCTCTCTATAATATTAGAAGCATATCTAAAAGTATATCCCTGTAAAATACTGTAAGAAAGAACATGTTATATCGGACGCAACAACAACTGTTACACTTGTTTAGCTTGATTCTATGCCAAAGTATGCTAGGTATATTTGTTTTGTTTAAGCTGTAGAACTATACCCAGAATCCTGTAGGATACTTCGCACAACACGTAGTGTCCACTCTCATGTTGCTACTATCTTAACAATAAGTCAAGCAGGTACTTTACAACATCTAAATTATGCAAAGAATTTGTTTATATTGTTGGCCCTGCTTCATCAAATCAAGACAGTGAAACAGTTGTATAGCAATGTTTTGCTTTTTGGGCGTATCAAACACCTATACCATTTTGTTTTTTGAAAGGGCAGAATGAATGAATGAATGGTGTTTTACGGCACGTCGACACATAAGCAGGCCATACTGTGAGCAAAAACTGATGAAAGATGAAGAAATGAACTAGTAATTAAAAATTAATGTAAATGTATAAAGATAAAACTATTTACAAATAAGGGATGATATGGTAGTTATAAAAATTATATATGTTAATCAACAAAAGCCCGTCAACGGGTATATAAATAAGTAGATATATATAAAAACATATTATAATGATTTATATAGTCTGATTTCTTTCAGAAAATCTAAAACAAGACTAAAATCTATAGTTTCAAATAACCATGTAAAGTATGTATATTACAGTGTGTTATTGTACGTTTCTAATAACTCGTGTATGTAATTTATTTATTCTTTAATAAATAAAACATTTTTGGACTCGATTTCTGTTTCAAAAGTTTTAAAATAACACTTAAATAGTAATAAAAGTATACAAGATAAGAAATGCATATAAAACCAGTAAAATTCGTGATGAATGGTCCAAAAGTAACAGCAAGTGGGTGATAAAAATGTGCAATATTTTATAGTTTATGTTTTCTTCAGGGTCTACTTCAGGGTCTACTACTACAATTGCTATATCAACCACTGTGGTGATAATTGTTTTGGTGCTAGCTGTTGTCACAGTCATCTGTATCAGAAGGTACGAACGTGTTTTCAAGTGTACTCAATCTGATAAAACGTTCAAAATAATTGTTTTCTTTTCTTTTCATTTTTTCGAATAAATTTAAATCATGAATCTCCAATACTTGTATTAACCTTTCAAATATGATTATGTATTGGAGACAATATACAATCAATATATGTTTTATTCATGTACAATGTATGTGAATTAACGTAACTCCAAACATAACGTATACTGAGACATTCTTGTGATAATGCAAAACCTCTGAACTAAAATGTATCCTTGTATTTATGGTTATATTGCCATATTTTAAATTATAAGTAAAATATTGAGTTAAAGATTACATTCTATACGTTCTAACTGACATATAAAACAGACACAATTTATTTGGACCACGAGGGTACTTAATTCTGCAATTGTAATCTTGCGCTAGCAGGCCAACAAGCCGTAGTCAAGTAAATACTTTGATCTTTTTCTAGTTTTCGGGTGCACATCCTCTTCGGAATGTGGTAAAATGCCGCTGGTTGAGTTAAAAAGGCGTATTTGGTTTGATTGAGTCTGTTCATATATTACTTATGTAAGGCCTGTTCATGGATTTAGTCCGTTCAAAAGACACAATTCGTGTTTCCGTACTACGCAAGGCTCTTGGCATCGGTTTAGGGCGAACGCTAATTATTTACTCGTATAGATGGCCCTGAATTGTTGCAATTTTGTACATCCATAATGCAAGTGTGTATTGCGGCGATCTCTGTAAATGCACTATTGTTTGAGGCGCTTGTTTCAGCCAAATGTTTTTCTGCAGTAACTTGAGTAATTTAAATAATACGCACATCAGTTATATATCATTAGAACTGGCATTTTTAGTGGTAAATAAAACTACTTTAAGTTTGAAAATCGGTTGAGAAATAAATATTTATATCCAAATTTGATGGGTATTTTCCTATGTAAATTCCTTGTTGGTGGAATAGAAGAAAATAAAAGAGATTTCAAATAACTTGTTAGCCTTCATATTTTGCTATAAAACTTTCAAGGTGTCTTAATTTACTAATATCCAACAATTTAAAACCCTTTTTGTATAAAATTCTAAAAATAAATATATTTCAAATTTTTCATGCAGCAGAATTTTGCATAAAACTTATTTAGGTAGTAGATTAATTTTATCTTAAAAGACCAAAAACCCTTTGGCTGAAACAAGCGCCCCAAACAATAGTGAAATATAGTGGGTTATATCTCAGACACACAAGTAGCTGAAGCTCAAGTAGCTTGGTACATGTAGCATGTAGTTTTTTTATTTTGAAGACAATACAAAAACAAATGATCCTATTTTTTTCATTCTAGGAAACGACAACGCGACCTCGATAGAAACAGACAGATATCAACTAGAAGTAATATAGACAACGTTGATGGTCAAACCATGGTGGCAGTTTCAAATCGAACGTACACCGACCCGCTTGATAATGACAACATACCCAAACAGCAACAATCAGATCGTCTTGACAGCAATTATACGGAAATTTCAGTTGGACTGGACGATCAAAATGATCCTGAATACAACAAAATAAAATATCAAATCAGGCAGTTTCCCTGTAGACATTGGCTACGGACATCTGCCCAAACAAAAGCATAACACCGATAATGCATACGCTCATATCACTGGAAACCACTCTGCTGGCCACAGTGATACAACTTACTCCCACATTAGAGACTCTGGGGAGATCAAACAGGGCACTGATAACACTGCCATAAGCGACAACAGCGATCCAGCATATAACACTTTGCAACCAACCGATAGAAGAGGGATACAACACAACGCCGTAGAAGATAATGACGAGTACAACCATACTCACTTTCCAAGCTCCGCAACAACACCAGGGGTCGCAGACAAGAGCTACAGCGAAGGATATACGTCGTTGGTGCCTAGGACTGCTACTACATACGAGTCGGTTGAAGAACATGGAGTAGCAAATGTCCAGGTAAAGAGGAGAACAAGTGATACTTGGTCTGAGGACAAACCTATCGCAAACTATGAAGAAAACGACACAGATGCCGCGGGTAATCAAAGTGCTGATGACTCTGGGCATAATTATTTTGTTTCGCAGAAGAACGATCCAAACATAGAGGAAACAAATGACACTGGTCAGAATAACTGCTTTGTTCTGGAAAAGAGCAACTAGATAACATGTCGTGAATTCTTGGATATTGCAGTGTTGTTATTGTGTCAGGACTGGGCCGAAGTATTGATAATAATTCTTATTTTTTTATTCTTCTTGTTTCTATAGCATTATGATACATTTGTTCATCAATATATTGAGATTATTTAACTGTTGGGATAGATTATAGGAAAATCCTTTACGAGATGGTAGGCATGTGGTTCTTTTCACGAACGAGCGGAAGCGAGTGAGTGAAATAAAACACACGCCTACCACCGTGTAAAGATTTTCCTTATAATTGATCACAACAGTTAAATAATCTATTTATTACATTTTATTTTCAGATTATGTATGATTTTAACCAGAATTATTCGCTTTATTTATCGTTATCGGCGGATGACGTTGACGTCGCAAACACGTTATTGACGTTATATCTCAACGTCGCAGTTAGTTATTTTTGTGTTCGGAGTTAGTTATTAATATTTAGTGATTATGACTATTCTTTCACTGAGAAATCCCACTCTTTCACCCATAGAAATGAATAAGTAGTGGATCGAGTCTGGTCTCAGCGAGTTGGTTCATATAAACACCGAGATAAGCGATAAAATAACCAAAGAGCTGACACAGACTCTATCTGTTTAGTAGTAGTATGTTGTAATTAGTGATCTATCCGTACTCTAACCTCCATTTATCAGACGATAGAGTATGGTAAAGTGCCGTTCCTTTGTTCATCCTGAATTAAACTTTTTAATACTAAGCATTCTTCAAAGACAATTTCACCGACCATACTCCCGTTACTAGTTAAAGGGGTTGATACACTATTTTCAATCGGGCTTTATTTTAAAGGGTTCTAAAAACTTGAAAAAAACTGAAAGAATTATCAAAATACCTTGAAATATAAAGGAGATAAGACCTATTGAACATTTGCATAGAAACATAAAGGGGGCAGCCATTGTGGAACGATGACGTCATCACACCATTTTACCATATATGGCATATTGACAAAATATTTTTTAAAGCAAAGAAAATCATTGCCAATGATAAATAAGCATACAATGATCAAGATGCATAAATGTGTTTGATATAGTGTGTAAACGAATATGTGGTGTCATGTTTAATATAATATATATATAACAGTGTCTGGTTAGATATGGGAGATATCGACTTTCGTATTCCACACCGTATTTTAATTCTTTCCAATTCATAATTATGAGAAAGAAAACTGCTATGAAAGTCACTGACCAACAAGAAAGCATAAATCGTTTTTAGCTCTACTGGCCAAGGCCCTGCAGAGCTTATGGGATGGTGTGTTGTCCGTCGTCCGTAGTCCGTCGTCCGTCCGTCGTCTGTCGTCTGTTAACTTTAATCTCGTTAAGACGATAGGGCCTTCGTTTTTCATCTGATCTTTACCAAACTTTAACAGATTGTTAATATTAATAAAAGCTCGGAAAAGTTTGAAAACCAGCTAGATCGGATTAGTAACAGCGGAGTTATGGTCCTTGATTTAGTTTAAAATGCTATATTTTCCCTCGTTAAGACAATAGGGCCTTCATTTTTCATCCGATCTTTACCAAACTTTACCAGATTGTTAATATCAATGAAAGCTCAAAAACTTGGTAAACTAGTTAGATCGGACCAGTAACAGCGGAGTTATGGCCCTTGATTTAGTTAAAAACGCTATAGTTTGCCTCGTTAAGACAATAGGGCATTCGTTGTTCATCCGATCTTTACCAAACTTTACCAGATTGTTAATATCAATAAACGCTCGGACAAGTTTGCAAACCAGCCAGATCGAAACAGTAACAGCGGAGTTATGGCCCTTGATTTAGTTAAAAACGCTATATTTTTCCTCGTTAAGACAATAGGGCATTCCTTGTTCATCCGATCTGTACCAAACTTTACCAGATTGTTAATATCAATGAAAGCTCTGACAAGTTTGAAAACCAGCCAGATCGGACCAGTAACAACGGAGTTATGGCCCTTGATTTCGTTAAAAATGCTATATTTTACCTCGTTAATATGATAGGGCCTCCATTTTTCATTTGATCTTTACCAAACTTTACCAGATTTTTTACTTTTTCTTTTTCATTATTATTTTTATATTATTACATATTTTTTAATTTGATTTGAAAAAAATGTATATATTTTTTAAATTTTTTATTTACTTTTTCTATTTTTTTTTTATTTTTTTATTTATTTTTTATTATTTTTCCTTTTTATTTGTTTATTTTTTATTTTTTATTTTGTCCTTTTTTTTCTTTTTTTTTAATATGTTTTTTTTGTTATTAATTTTGTTATTATTTTTTATTTTATTTTGTTAACACTGTTGGATGTGACGTAACTTAACAGGAAGCTATGATTTCTAGTTGTGCCTATTGCGTTTTTTTACGGTTCATTGATATTTGATGGAGTTACAGCCCCTTGCCATTTATTTTTAATTTCTTGTCGGCGCTAATCCTCCTAAATGCCTTGTTGTATTTCGACGAAACTTGCCAGGAAGCATCGGTAAGATGTCTAGTTGTGCATTTCGCGCTTTTGTTCCAGTTCGCTGATTTTTCTTGTCGGCGCTACTCCTCCTAAACGGTTTGTTGGATTTCTACGAATTTGACAGGGAGCCTCAGTATGCTGTCTAGTTGTGCAAAGCGCGGTATATCAATGCAATCTTGGACAATTTCGAAAACCAGCTAGATCTTGTTAGTAACGACAGAGTTATGGCCCTTGAATTGTTGAAAAATGCTATATTGTATTTTCCTTTGTTAAATCTGTAGTTACTTCATTTGTTATCTGATCTTTATCATATAAGAGCTGTTTTAGCCAGTAGAGCGTCCACGTGCCCTCTTGGACCTCTTGTTTGTTTTAATCATTTCAGTACAAAATAGTGATATTTGTTTTGAATATGTTCTCATTATTTCTCTGAAGGTAAGCATTTAATGATATGATTAACCCTACAAGTGGTTAGTATGTATAGTATGACATTCCAGTCTATAATAATTGTATAACCTACTTCTCTAAAAATTGTTTCATTATATATACTTGTATTATATTTGTAAGCATTTTGTTATGTAACCATGATCTGAGAGTACCTTAATAGAAATGAGTATTTGTATTGTATTTATTTAAAATACCAATTAATTTAGAAACGGTGTAATGATAAATGCTAGTACTTGTTGAGTAAAAAAGACATTGTGCCATTACTCTACAGAATAAACTGTTAAGTGCACGACAAGACAAGATGAAAGATACACATTTAACGTAATTACCATTCTGTGATATTTAGGTAGACGTCACACAATCTGTCGTGTCGTCGCACAATCAAAAAAGGATGCATAGTGGCAATATGTAAATGAGCCAAACATGAGTAAATGCAATAGCTAAACATGCAGTGCGTTGCACAATGAAAGGGTCTAACAAGTTGAATAACGATTGTATGAACACAATTATCATGACGAACAACTTTACGAAGTATGTAAATCACGTCACCGTACAACTCGGGTTGTGATAGTTTTGTCGCAGAATAGTGGGGTAGTTGAGAAATAATAAGCAAAATCTATGACAATAGAGATGATTTCATTTTGACATTGTTAATTATCACCACTTATACGGGAGTGTTCCCAGAGCAACGTCGTATGGGGTACATTTTTCGCAACTTACTCCATTTTCTAGAGCTTGCAGTCGACTTGAAGACCTTACTATTTTCTAGTACGGAAACACACTAATTGATGTAGATACATGAACGGGACGTAATACTTGGCCATACATAAGTATATCCTTTAACGTCTGTATATCTTTGCTATAATTAAAAACAGTACAGTACCGACTAGCATGCGCAGACTCGGTATTTCCGCTTTAATGAACGCCATTTTTCTTTTGTGTACAGTAGGTCGACGTTATAATATAAACCGGACATTTGAAACCATTGTAATCGTGATAAAACCGTTGGCGAGAAGTTTTTTTTGGGCGAAAGGTAAGTACGGCATTTAAGTGTTTGTAGGTGTTGTGGTAATATGGCATTTTATGATTTTAGTGAAAAAGTAGGTCACGCTTCACGGGGCTGTTCAGAATTTCATGTGAATATGGCTGTGTGCAGTGTATCAACGTGTGCATATCGACGTCATTTTTATTGAGCAGTTTATACTTATTGCATACATGTTCGTGGGTACCGGTTGTGGAAAAGTTCGTGCCGGAAGGTAGTTACGTTGTAAGTGTTGAGTTGTAATGTATTAGATAGGGCTAGTTGAAAGTAGGTCACAGGCGCTCAACTGAATATAAATTTAGAGACGCTCGGCATACTGAGTACCAGCTCACATTAATTGAGCTGGTCATTCTCACTGCGACTCGTCCCACAGTACCGTAAATTGCCCAGTACCAGCTGCGTAGCCCCACGCCGGAGAAGAGATACACTGAACGTCTCACACAATGCGTGGTCAGTAATTTATTTGAGCAAGTGTGGGTCCCATAATTTCCCTAGAAGGAATAGACAGGTAGGCCTTTATTACGCTTTTAAACTGTAGTAACTTCCCATTGATCAGACCACCGTGAAATCGAAGGCAAAAGTTATCAAAATACCATCCTATTCTTAAACAAGACTCGAACATTTGTGTGTCAATTAAGGATTTACTAGCAAACGCGAAACTGGGAACCAGTCAAAATTGAACCATATCTACTTCCGAAACGGTAGTAAATGTATGAAGTTTTGAATATGAGACAGTTAAACCGTTTATTGAACAACAAATGAATGGAATAAAACAATACAGTACATACTTACATCCATCATATTAACTGAAAAATATTTGAGATAAATCATTAATTTCAGGTGGAGAGGAGGCGTGGCACAGAGAATTGCGTCTTTTGATTATTACCTTTATATAACTGTTATTATAATTATTTATGAAGGACTGTGCCCCTAATGGTTTATTCTCTTGTTGCTCCGGCTTCTGCCAAGTCATTGAGTACCTTCATTGTGGTTTTCTAGGCTATTGTCTTTTTGTATTATATTTACACGAGCATATTTGTGTTTTACTTATATTGCCTATTGATGCTGCCTTGTTGGTTAGAGATTAGATCATGGCGGGGATTTCTTTATTTACACTGTCCTGTTTTAATGGGATGGAGTAGGGTAAGTATGAGGTTTGGTGCACCCTAGAACCGGTTTAAACCCCCAGTGGCCTGTGTTGCCACTGACCGTTCCAAGGCGGTAGCCCTATTGTCAACCCATTTTGTGTTTGTGACATCGTTTGCATTTTTTTATTAATTTTGCCTTCTCGTTTGTCTGTTTGTATCTTTCCTCAGTGATATTTTTTCTGAGGTGAAGTAGATGTTTACAAATGTATCAAATACATACACCTTCTACACTGTCGCGTGCAAAAACTTGAATTTCCTATCTGACAATACCACTCTTCCTACGATCTCTTGTCAACCCGCTGAAATATCGAAGTCAAAAGTCACCAAAGTGCAATTTGTATATATTCATCATTTGTCTGATCTTGTCTGGATATCCGGTCAACATTCCAGAATTACGTATCTGTCATTTTCGGCAGTCGGATGCAATTGAGATATTGCGATTGAACTACTGACGTCATTATGTTCTGCATTATGACATAAGTAGTTCAATCTCAGTATCTCGAGTACATCACTATGATCGGATTGCCGAAAATAGCAGAAACATAATTTTGGAATGAGGGTCACACTAGTAGGACATAACCAATATGGTGACATTCGATATACATTTGAGTAATGCTGCGTAGCAGTGTACGAGATGTTGTGAATGGATTATTTTTTGTCTTGGTCTTAGAAACAGGACACATTTCCGATATATTCTGGAAGAAATCAATCAATTAAATCATTATTCAAAGCACCTTGGAATGAAATTTGCTGACGAAATACATTATGTATTAAGTATTTGGAGCTAATTATCTCTGAACCGATGCAGTTTTGATATGTTTGTGTCGGACATGAATAATAGGTAACTTAGGCCATCTTTAAAAAAATATTTGTTTGCTGTTTCCCGACCCAGGATTTCGTAAAAGGGTAGGTAGGTAGGTAGGTAGGTAGGTGATTTTTTTTCCAGAGACAGTAAAAACCATAAGAAATTAAAGAAAAATATACTGAACATAGCAACAAAAAATATTGTTAAATTGCAATAAAACGTTTTGGGTAGGGCATTTTTTCATGAGTAGGTAGGGAAACAGCAAACCAACAATTTTTTACTTACGGCCTTATAGAGAAGGTGTTAACAATCAATACTCATGTGACTGACTACAGTACATAATCTTTAAAATGGTCGACAGAGATAGTAAATATTCATGTTTTGAAAACAAACGAGGTATTATTCGCTATTGTAAGACAATTAAAAGAAAACAACATATGAGTTTGTCATTAAAAACTATATCCGGCACGTAAATTTTGCAAGCGGGCATGTTAAAAATGAGACGAAAATGCCAAAATGAATCGGAATGAAATCAGACCCAAAAATTAACGACAGCTTGTAAACTAATTTAAAAGTCGTTTTATTTTGTTTATACATTGCCGGAAACAACTCTCGGTTTGGTTTTCAATTTTATTTGCTGTTTTCGAACGACGTTGGGGACGAGGGAGCAATATTAAGCATGAATCCATACCGCGATGTAAACCGATCATTTCCGGTCTATTTTGTAACCTACATGTACGATGAGCTTTCTTCATTATTTAGAAAGAGCGTAAACCGGCAGAAACAAGTAATGCAGACGTTAATGTCTCAAAAAGAAAACTTATGAAACAGAACCCGTAATTTTCAGACACAATGACTGAGAATAAAGTGTCAAAACAATCAAGTTCTTTATTTTATTTAATTACTTGTGATATTATTCTATAGAACATGTAACTTTCTGTGACAATAAACATATTTGTTTAAAAATAACACTCAAATTACACTTAAAAAATTCGGTAGAGTAGAAATGTGTTTGGCTAGTAAATTTTTGTAAGTCACATGCCCGATGGGCTAGTAGCTCAAAATGTTTTTCGTGATGACTGTTGTTATTGTAATTACAGAGCTCCAGACAAACTTTCATGTCAAAGGGTATTTTACCTCCTAAATAAATCTGCAGTGCAGATTCAGATTATTTTAAAGAGTAAATGTTATAATGTTTTTTGCTTTTTACTTCAAAATATGACTTTATTAAACTAACAATTGTTAATTTTCAATGCTGATTTTCACTCCCAATATTTTGTTTTTGCTGATTTCGTAAATTTTAATACTCCCAAAAATTGCTTATCTGGAGTTTTGAAGTAAAGTATTAGTTTTTTTTAATAATATCAGAAAATATGCGCTATTGTTTACATAGATTCCATCATCTATAAATCAGAAATACACCCCTAAATGTCTGTGTAGCTTGCCCCAGAATCAGACTCGCCTCTGATTTTGTCATTAATTTACGGTTGAATTTCTTATGTACTTGAAACCAAAGAACTTGACTATGTCAGTATGTTAAAGGAAGACAATCCAATGATTTCTTAATCATTTTTTGTATTGCCTGCGTAGCACGGCAGTCACTTAGGGATCACTTTGTCCATCGTCGTTGCCATCGTCCATCACAGTTTAATCTGTAACCTAACCTTGGCCATAATAACTTGAAAAATATTTGGCCTATGTTCATAAAACTTCACACACATCTTCATCTTACCTCAAGACATGTGTAAAACATGACCTATAACTTACTGATTTCCATTTTGGCAGAGTTATGCCTCTTTTTACATGCTGAAATAAGCACAAGTCAAGTGACCCAAGTGTTCTGTGGAACATCCATCTAGTTTTGTATTAATTGATTTAATAAGTTTCCTTTACAGTCCGACTCGAGGGCAATTACTAGTGTTGCAAAACTTTGAAAATACATTAACCCTCATCTGACTTTGTAAACAACCGACGATTTATTTTCAACCTACAGAGATGACATAGACTTTGTGTCAAGCACTATTGACTTTTTGTATAATATGTTACCTACACTTTTGCATTAAACTGATGTAAAATGTAGGCTCTGTTAAAAAGGTATACAAGCTTGCTAACTCTTGCGTTTACATGTTCTAGTAAATTGTGAAACAGATCCATATTTGATTTTCAGACGTTTAATGCAGTAAATCACAAGTTTTTATTTGTTATTAGCTCTACTGATCAAAGATCAGCAGAGCTTTACCGTGATGCGGTGTCCGTCCATAAACGTTTTTTGTAGCGATTATTCCTCTGAAACTACTGGATGGATTTGCATGAAACTTTACAGGAATGTAGCCCATGATGTCTAGTTCATCCTAGCAAATTTTCACATTGATGTAAAATCCAAGACGGCCGGCAAAGCTAAAAATAGATTTTTAAAAAACAAGTTTGTAGCGACTACTTCTTGAAAACCATAAGTGATATTGATATAGGCCTTTTTCTAAAATGATCAACATGACATGATGTTGGTCCTTGTCGACATGGCGCCCAGAGGCCATTTTTTTTACATATAGTTATAGTAAAATCTTGTAGCGACTACTCCTCTGAAACTACTGGACGGACTTTCATGAACCTTCACAGGAATGTTGTTCTTGATATCTAATTGATCGTAGCAACATTTTAGGTCGGCTGGAAGTTCAAGACGGCCACCACGAATAAAAATAGAGTTAAAAAAAAGTTTGTAGCGACTACTTCTTGAAAATTATAAGTGAAATTGATATGGAACTTTTCTAAAATGATCAGCATGACATGATGTTGATCCTTGTCGAAAATTATTTTGATTCGACATCAAACATGGCCGCCAGCAGCCATCTTTGTTTACATAGAGTAATATAATAAAAAATTGTAGCGTCCACTCCTGTGAAAGTACTTGACAGATTTTCATGAAGCTTCACAGGAATGTTGCTCTTGATGTCTAGTTGATCTTAGCAAAATTTCAGGTCAGACGAAAATTCAAAATGGCCGCCAAGGATAAAAATAGATTTTTAAAATACAAATTTGTAGAAACTACTTCTTGAAAACTATGACTGATATGGATATAGGACTTTTTTAAAATGATAAGCATGACATGATGTTGGTGACTGATCCTTGTTGAAAATCATTTTGATGGCTGTCAGCGGTCATCTTTGTTTACAAGAGTTATATAGTAAAAAGTTGTATCGACTACTTCTCCGAAACTACTTGTCAGATGTTCATGAATCTTCCCAGGAATGTTACACTTGAGGTCTAGTTGATCCTGGCATAATTTTAGGTTGGTCGGAATTTCAAGATGGTCGCCATGGCTTAAAGTAGATTTGAAAAAAAAACAAGTTTGCAGCACCTACTTTTTGAAAACTATGAGTGATATTGATATGGGATTTTTCTAAAATGATCAGCATGACATGATGTTGGTCCTTGTCGAAAATCATTTTGATTCGTCATTTAACATGGTCATCATTGTTTACATAGAGTTACATAGTAAATACTTGTAGCCACTACTCCTCTGAAACTACTTGAAGGATTGCATGAAACATAATAGAAGTATTGCTCTTGATGTCTAGTTGATCCTACCAAAATTTCAGGTTGGTCGAAATTTCAAGATGGTCGCCATGGCTAAAGATAATTTTTTAAAAAACTAATTTGTAGCGACTACTTCTTAACAACTATAAGTGATATTAAATCAGATATGGAACATTTTCTAAAATGACCAGCATGATATGATGTTGGGCCTTGTTGAAAATTATTTTGATTCGACATTAAGCATGGCAGCTAGCGACCATCTTTGTTTACATAGAGTTATATAGTATAAACGCGTAGCGATTACTCCTCTGAAACTACTTGACAGATTTGCATAAAACTTCACATGAATGCTAATCTAGTTATGAAATGTTATCAGTAGAGCTTCAGGGTCATTGGCCTCTTATTGTCCGTTTCAGAGATAGGTGATTGAAAGGAAGCACTGGATTGTTATTTGGGTCGGTTGGTCAAAGTTCAAGGTTGCTGTTAATTTAAATGAAAAACATTTTTTTCTCAATAAGTTTACTTTCTCTTGAGGGCTAACTTATGAAAGTTGACAGGATTAAGGAGTATCCATTGTTTTAAGATAGGTAGTTACACTTATAGGGGACTTGTACTTTGCTGAATTTGCTTGTTTTCACTGGGTTTCTATTTAATGAAATGTTGGAATTAATTTATAAGCATAACCTGCAGCTTCATCTGGCAGATTCAAAAGACATGATTTAAGAGTTAAGATCAGTGCCCAGAATGGATTATGTAAATATGCATTTTTGAAGTAAAATATGTTTAATAAATATTTAAGTTGGCTAATAAATTCTTTGTACGCTCTATGCTGTTGGGAACATCTCTGTAGTGTAAGGAAGCATGCTTTCTTTTCGAGAAAAGAGATCCAGGTTCGAGTCCTGGCGGCGGGGAACCTGGCACACTTACTGAGCTGTACAAACTTCGTTCTGGGATAACCACAACTTTAATATAAATACATACGATAAAATCGTTCATTACACAATTATATTAGTGTTAAGAAAGCATTCCATAATATTTATATGCGCTTCAATAAAAGTGAAGCAGCTATAGTAGTGTTACCCTTATCGTGAAATATCGAAATGTTTGTTACTGTATATAATACATTCATTCAAACTGGCATTTTGAAATCAGACAAAACCAAAAGACAAAAGACAATTAAACTTTAATGATTTGAATACAATTATTATATAAAAGACAGTATGATAATGGACCTTTGTAAACTTCATTGTTTTATTTATATAGTACTGAAGTCGGCAAACACAGATTTTGTCATCTCCCCAATTTTGGAGATGTGTCACTTGACTGATAATCGATCGGTAAAATTCTTTCTAATATGTCATGCTAATAATATCATCCTTTCACTGCTTTTCAAACATGTCCATACTCCCCATGCTGTAATACATGTATAATAGCTTTTCTTGTTATAGTAAAAATAACTGTGGATGATAACATTGTTAAATTGTTATTATACTCAGTCTATACAAAGGATACTTTGTGCTTCAGTTTATATTAGTAAATGCTATGGCGAAGATTGTTCTTTATTTATTTAAAGTAGCTATCCCGTCAACAACAGCCCAATTTTACAACATACGTACATAGTTTCTAAACCTACTGACGACGAGGAATATAAATAACTTGCATATTTTGAGAATACAAACTCTATAGACACGCTATTAACGGTTTTACCCACCCAGACCAAATCTCAAAACTGGAGCGTCGAATTAAGAGTTACCAACTCATAATTCATTTTACGCATAGTCAATCATGGGTATTCCAAAAAAACAAGAATAAACCTAGACTTTTAATCGGCACAAATACATTATGATATCACCTGAACACCTGAATAGTGTTTTGACGAATGGTTTTGTAGTGTAATTTTGCGCCTTTTTGCACGTTTAGTTTTTTTATATTGTGGGCGGCTCTATAGTAAGTGGGATTTAGGTTTAAGTTAAATAGCAAGGTGTATCGGTATTGTGAAGGAGATTATGCAATTTGTCAGACGACAATTTCTATTGGCAATATTAAAATGTGTATAATAGTTGTAACGATGTTTTATAATTAAGAACACAATCACGTTTAGATAAATGAGAATACATGGTCCTCACAGTACCCAAATGCAATGTCACCCTATACCTATGTCCGCACTGCACCACAAACAAAGAGCAAATTACAATGACAATGACAATACACAACACACAGTGTGGGGGAGGGTGGGGAGGGGTGTAAACAATCTCGCTATTATCCTGTATTCAGCGCCCAAAATGACAATACAGTGTAAATAAAAGTACATTCCATCAAAAGGAAATCTCTCGTAATAAAGTCAACAATCAGAAAACCTGAAGGACAAAGGTTCATGAACCCTTGTCTAAGACGTATGTGTTAATACAGTCCAAACTCCACGAGCTCTTTGCTGGGCTGAAGAATACCCGTCGTTGTCCAATAGGTTACACGTCGTTGGGCAATAGGTTATACGTCGTCGCACTCCGTTTTCGTTGGAGGATCCAATATTCGTCACTGGGCATATAATAGATTATACGTCGTCATTTGACGATATGCGGTCATCTGGACACACAGTTGAGAAATATAAAAAGATCGGACAGGGAAAGTAGCATTCAAGGAGGACAGTAAACCACAAAACACAGAAACAAACACGCAAACAGAGTCGGAAATGGTGAGTATATGGTTGTTGTATGCTGACCCATAAAAGTGAACAATATTCGACAGAGAATATTTTAGTGAACACTATTTAATTCAGTTATAGTGAACTTTCTAGTAAACAGTGTTTCAAGGAGAACTTCGAAATTTACCTTTATTTAAAGATCAAACATTCGTCAGCATATCTTGTTTACATTATTATACATATATATGAGTTCATATTTTTGTATTAAACGTAATTAAATGTTTGAATTGTCCTGATTCTGTCCTGGGTAGCCATCCACTTTGTGACAGTTTATGAACCGAATAAACTGGATGATTTAAACCCCATATGACATATCACCAGGTATGAACAATTACAAGGATAAATAAGAGACACTGTATGCGACATCCTCAACATAAAAGGGTCAACAATAGGGTTACCGCCTTGAAACGGTCAGTTGCAAAAAGGTCGCAGGGAGTTTACACCGGGTTCGTTGGTGCACCAAACTTCACTATAAATCTAAAAACTAAAACTACATACAGCAACGATTAGATCAACCAATATACGACTCTTATTATTTTAGTGCGAAGAACAGCCAGGCTGAAGTAACTACTGACAACTCTGCACAACACATGCAATGGATGAACTCGCAGTTGGAGGATGTTTGCCTAATGACCGGTGAGCCCAATTGAATTGAATTAGGTTTTTACGGAGCACCAACACATGGAAGGTTATATGGCGCCTAACAGGAATGAACATGCCAGGCTCATTCTCCATTTACATCAAGATAAAATATGGAGAATGGGCCTCGAACCTTCTAACCTGTAGAACTGCAGAGTTTCTGCAAATTCTAGTAGTAAATACTCCATTTACGATGGAGCCACGTTTCCACGTTTGCATACGCGGTGTCATGATGAAGACCTTGAATGAGCACGACAAAAACCGACAAAATGAACATGAAGGGCGAGGTCCCTAAAAAGAGGGCCCAGCCACGAAGAGGATGTAGGCACACTGTAACAACGTTTAAGGTAACAATTCCGCTATGATAAAGGTAACAATTTCAACGCTAAAGGTAACAACATTCGCTAAAGCTAACAATCACCGCTAAAGGTAACAACGCTAACGCTAAAGGTAACAATGTTTTTATGTTAACGCTAAAGGTAAGAACTGTTTACGCTGAAGGTAACACTATCTTTTCAATATCTACAGTTTCAATGAAAAAATGAGTAAACAGTTTCTTGTTTGTTACTGACGCACATGATATTAAGTGTATGTCTTCCTTGAAGGAAATATATTAAGTTATTATATAGGTTTTAACAAAAAAGCGTTTATAGTGATACCTTTTGGTGTAAGGGGTACGGAATAATATAGCAAACAGAATTTGTAAAAAAAAAAAAAGATCATTTGTGAGGAGAAAAAAAGTTTATAAAAAGTTATCGTGATTCAGTACTATCTCATCTTAAAAATACTTAATGATATGAAACGGTAAACACGTCACTTTTACAGGAGAATACTTTCAGCATACCACACACAAAACTTGGCATGCGTCTTTTCACAAACAGTATCAACGTTTTAAAGAATATACGAATGACATTGGTGGAATTTTGAAGCTGCATTTATATATATAAATACAATTAATGGGTTTGGGGTGTGGTAAACATTTGGAATTTAGATTTGTTCTTCGTTGCAGTACCAGATATTTTAAATCATTAATTATGCATTGATCACAGCAGTTAGGAATATTGCCAAACGAATTTATTTTTTAGCTCTGTGAGAAAAACACGTTTGGGATCTATAACATTATCTGGTTTATTTTATAATCATCCAACATCACGTTGATTGATTTCTAAATGTAAGGCCTATACCTTAATTTATTTAAATACTTATTTATACTATAACATGTATATCTTTCCAGTTGGTTTCACAAAAAGCAATATCTTATAGACCACGCACGATGTTTTTCAATGATATAGAAAACATAAAGTGTATCTCTCCAAATGATAAAATCATAAAATTGAATTTAAACACTATAGCTTTGTCACATATATTGCTCTATAATTAATTTATTGTACATTATTTGAACGGCCACTAATTGCTTTTACATGGAATACCTAGAACTATATTAATCCATGCTCATTGGATAAACTTACGCCCAAAACTTAAATTGATTGACTAGCCGTAATTTCTTAAACATGCAACGTTTCGGAATATATGGATGTGTTTCACACATGGGTCCAATATAAATGCAGCAGAGACGAAGTTTCCCTTGGTATATGCCCACTTTTCTTAGGAATTAAGGTTCGTTCTGGCTTGATTTAAACTGCGACACGCGCGTCAACGCCTGAATCTGCTCATTTTCTAGTTCATCGATTAACCATAAGTACATACTTAGTCTAGTCGTATGACATGCCAGTCAACAACTGGGGTAACTTTGTGGTAGAGCGTCCGTCTCTCCGTCTGCGGGAGGCCATGAGCTCGATCCCCGACCATGTAACACCAAATACTTATGTAGTAGATCCATGGATGAGTCTTGGAATGGGTCTACGGCGTGTTCCACTGCCATATATATATACACTGTTTATGCTGTTTGCCTGAAACTTATTTATTTCTTGTGTAAATATAATTTTCAGAATATCTGCAAATTAGATGTTGCGAGATATGAAATAATGCATGAAAACAATTTAGTTTTAATCGGGACTGTATTACTACAAAAATAATACGCACTTAGGTCTCCTGAATCGATACGCATATGTAATTTCAAACCGAAGATCGATATCAGAAAATTCCTAATTTTAATTTTTTGAAAATATTGAATATAGAAAGAGTATGATAATGGACCTTTGAAAACGGCCGAGCACGACACATACGAAATATTGCAGTCTCGGTTTGATTGAGACTGTTCATGAGCGGTAGTGAAATATGCTAGCTACTCTTCACGCCCTCTAGCCCCGGGTTGAGCAGAACTCAATATTCATAAAATCAATAGTACATAATTTTAACCATCCCGAAGATGGCATGCATGCGGCGGTGGACATGGAGTTATATGCTTCCCCATGTCGTACGGCGTATGGTCTATATTTAATGTTTGCGGATCACGCAAAAGGATTTATTATAAACATCGTCATAACTCTTTTGAATAATTACGTGACCTAACCGTTCGCCCTACTTTCTTTGACGTTGACAGAGACAGTAATGACTCTGGTAGAGATTGGATATCCGGTTGAACTAGTACACCATTCGATTTAACGACTAAAATATTTTGAAAATGCATCAGATTTCGTTAAATGCCATATATGGAACAAACCATCTCGGGAGGCATGCCGCCGGACCCTCTACATAAATGCCAAGTCCCCACTAAACTAAAACCCTAATTTCGTCACATTCCTGTTTGTCGAATGTTGCCTCCATTTTTATTTATTTGTTTCTTTTTTTTATGGCGATTGCAGTAATGCGGGAAGGGGAACCATTTTCTTTGTCAACTGATTAGTGTTATGCACTGCCGGACACAAGCACATTTGTGTTGGGTCAAAACATAAATTGGCAACATATGTGGTGGGGAGGGGGAGCGGGGAGCAAAGCATATTCTAGCATGTCAGATTACTAGGGTGTGCATGCACCCCACCCGGTTCCTACGGCTTTGCATAGTATGATCGAAACAATTTATAGACAATTTACACCATTAACTAACAAATATTAGTGTGGTTGGGGCAGCGGGGATCTGAGCGGGGATCTGAGGAGTTACGAACATTCACGTGTAAAGCGTGTTTTATTTGTTTGTTTGCTTGCCAACTGTTTTTTTCCTTCAAAAATGTGCCACCATCCTCCACCCCTCACTGGAACTGGAAGTAGAAGCCTTCCTCACAGTAACTGCAACCTCAATATTATTTTTTTTTCCCGATATAGACATCTATGCCACAAACGACGCAAGCAGTCCAAAGGATTCTAGAAATGTGCGGTTTTACACTTTTCATAACATTTAATTTGGTCTTATATGTTTCGGTGTATGTGCTATTTCAATACTTATTATGATTAAACATTTGGATTCTGTATTACATATAAAGACATGAATTAAAAGTAAAAAATGCAAATTGCAACACAAAATCTTATTAGATGTCTATTTCAACGCTTTTTAATAGTAATATATGTAAAGTTTAATGATTTGAACACCTGAATTACCCCACCCACATAAATCACCATAAATAATTTTGCATATGAAATGTAAAACTATTAAGCATTTGCGTGAACCATATTTGTGTCAATACTCAGAATACAATAGACGAGGAAGTATAAGGGTAATACCCAGATCACTGTACTAACCACTTACTTCGTTAGTATTGGTGCAATTGTTACAATATCACCTGATTAAGATATGTATCATAATTTTGGTTGTGATGTCCTCGTACTTTATTTATAGTATTGCATTAATCTAGGATTGGGACTATTAGTAAGTATCATCTTTTTTTCTGCGCACACAAGTACAACTTGAATGACAGGTATGTAAAAAAAGGTTTATTGCCAATGCAGTGGTAACACTGCCAACAAAGACAAATACTTGTTTTGCCTTATACTGGTCGTCATTGATCTCAGTATGAGTATTTGCTCAAAAATATTTTGTGAAAATGTATAGTATTAAACAGAATTAAATGTTGTATATATGTTCATTAACACATATAAGGTTATTTAGAGCCAACCCAGCGAGAGGGAGGGGTAGGTGGGGTGATACATAGCATTATAGCAACCTGCCCTACTTCAACTAATAAAAAAAGTCCTATGTTTCTTTAATGTAATCGGAGAAGAAAAATGCGATACACCAGCCCGCCCGGTTTACGCCCCCATCCGTCAGACGAGGGTAAGGCAAAGTGTCTGGCAAGGGCAAGTGTCTTGCCTAAAAATTATACACAGACGAAATTTAGTGGCGCCAGTGAGGCTTGAACCAGGGTCCTCTGCATTTCAAGACCCTAGTTTTATCCACAGCGCCAACAGGCTGTATGGGCTCAAGCAGGGTCACTGCATTAAAATACATACAACTAAAATGTTAAAATGTTAAAACTATATTTTTTTTCAAAAGGAGGAGATAACTCTAATAACAGGAAACAGCTACCCTGTTCACACTGCTGTCATAGATATTTTGTTTCTCCAGAAGGTACTCAATAACATGGTAGTTCTACGAATTTGTCCCTTGAGATGGTAACAAAAAATGGTATGGCTCATGGCCTATCGGTGATGGTAAAAACCTTGAAAATTGAGTACAACGCTACTTTTATAAAACACTTCAAACATGGCCATATGTTATTATTAAAAACTTGTTTATAAAACAAAATTCAATTTCAAATAGCCAATATCATTCAATTTACAGATATATAGTTCATATACGTACACTTAAATTTTCGAATACTATTAGGTTAATTCCTCCTTAAAGAATGGACTCTTCAACTCTTAGACTGGAGTCTAAACTTGGTGTTGTTGATGAAAGCATAATAAAAACCAGGGCGGATACAAAATTTGAGTTTATGTGTGTATGTGTTTGTATGTAGTCCTAAGGTTTATAGTCCCTCCGTTTTTTAAGAAACAGGATATCCTAAAGGTATAGGCACGATATAGTCTGGACGGGATGTATGTGTATTAGTGTTATAGTGTGCGTGGGGGGGGGGGGGCGTGTGGGGGCGGGGGCGGGATGTGGGGATGGGGCACAACTTTGAAGAAAAAAAACAGTTGGCAAGCAAACACATAAAACAAGCTTAAACCCCCAGTGGCCTATTTTGCCACTGACCGTTCCAAGGCGGTAGCCCTATTGTCAACCCTTTTGTGTTTGTGATGTCGTTTGTATTTATTATTGCTTTTGCCTTCTTGTTTGTCTGTTTGCATGTTTGTTTCTGTGTTTTGTGGTTGACTGTCCTCCTTGAATGCTACTTTCCCTGTCCGATCTTTTTATATTTCTTTTTACACGTGAATGTTCGTAACTCCACAGATCCCCGCTCCCCCAACCACACTGATATTTGTTAGTTATTGGTGTAAATTGTCTATAAATTGTTTCGATCATACTATGCATAGCCGGAGGAACCGGGTGAGGTGCAAGCACACCCCAGTAATCTGAGATGCTAGAATATGCTTTGCGCCCCGCTCCCCTTCCCCGCCACATATGTTGCCAATTTATGTTTTGACCCAACACAGATGTGCTTGTGTCCGGCAGTGCATAACACTAATCAGTTGGCAAAGAAAGTGGTTCTCCTTCCCGCATTACCGTAATCGCCAAAAAACCCAACAACAAATAAATAAAAATGGCGGCAACATTCGGAAAACAGGAATGTGGCGAAATGAGGATTTTAGTTTAGTGGGGGCTTTGCATTTTGTGTAGAGGGACCGACGGCATGCCTCCTGAGATGGTTTAGATAATCGAATGGTATACTAGTTTAACCGGATATCCAAACTCTACCAGAGTCATTACTAACTCTGTCAACGTCAAAGAAAGTAGGGCGAACGGTTAGGTCACGTGATTATTCAAATGAGTTATGACAATGTTTATAATAAATCTTTTGCGAGATCCGCAAAAATAAAATATAGACCTATATTCAATATTTTCAAAAAATTAAAATTAGTAATTTTCTGCTATCGAGCTTAGGTTTGAAATGCTTACATATGCGTATAGATTGAGGAGACCTAAGTACGTATTATTTTTGTAGTAAAATAGTCCCGATTAAAACTAAATTGTTTCAAGCATTAATTTAAAAGTCGCAATATCTAATTTGAATGTATTCTGAAAATTATATTTACACAATAAATAAATAAGTTTCAGGCAAACAGCATAAACAGTGTATATATATATGGCAGTGGAACTCGCCGTAGACCCATTCCAAGACTCATCCACGGAGCTACTACATAGGTATTTGGTGTGCCACGGTCGGGGATCGAGCTCATGGCCTCCCGCAGACGGAGAGACGGACGCTCTACCACAAAGTTACCCCAGTTGTTGACTGGCATGTCAGACGACTAAGTATGTACTTATGGTTAATCGATGATCTAGAAAATGAGCAGATTCAGGCGTTGACGCGCGTGTCGCAGTTTAAATCAAGCCAGAACGAACCTTAATTCCTAAGAAATGTGGGCATATACCAAGAGAAGCTTAGTCTCTGCTGCATTTATATTGGACCCATGTGTGAAACACATTCATATATTCCGCCACGTTGCATGTTTAAGAAATTACGGATAGTCAATCAATTTAAGTGATTGACTTCCTTCATTGTGGCTTTCTAGGCTATTTTTTTTTTTGTATTATATTTACACGAGCATATTTGTGTTTTACTTATATTGTCTATTGATGCTGCCTTGTTGGTTAGAGATTAGATCATGGCGGGGATTTCTTTATTTACGCTGTCCTGTTTTAATGGGATGATTACATACTCTTTGCCACTGATCGTTCCAAGGCGGTAGCCCTATTGTCAACCTTTTTGTGTTTGTGATGTCGTTTGCGTTTATTATTACTTTTGCCTTCTTGTTTGTCTGTTTGCGTGTTTGTTTCTGTGTTTTGTGGTTGACTGTCCTCCTTGAAGGCTACTTTCCCTGTCCGATCTTTTTATATTTCTTTAGGCTTTAGTTTATCCATTGAGCATGGATTAATACGTTTCTAGGTATTCCATGTAAAAGAAATTAGTGGCCGTTCAAATAATGTAGAATAAATGAATTTTAGCGCAATATCTGTGACAAAGCTATTTTATTTATATTCAATTTTCTGATTTTATCATATGGAGAGATACACTTTATGTTTTCTACATCATTGAAAAACATCGTGCGTGGTCTATAAGATATTGCTTTTTGTGAAACGCAATGAAGAGATATATATGTCATAGTATAAATAAGTACTTAAATAAATTAAGGTATAGGTCCTACATTTAGAAATCAATCAATGTGATGTTGGATGATTGTAAAATAAATCAGATCATGTTATAGATCCCAAACGTGTTTTTTTCACAGAGTTAAATGGCAATATTCCTTACTACTGTGATCAATGCATAGTTAATGAATTAAAATATATGTTACTGCAACGAAGAACAAATCTAAATTCCAAATGTTTACCACACCCCAAACCCATTAATTGTATTTATATGTATAAATGCAGCTTCAAAATTCCACCAATGCCATTCCAATATTCTTTAAAACATTGATACGGTTTGTGTAATGACGCATGCCAAGGTTCGTATGTGGTATGCTGAAAGTATTCCTCTGTAAAACTGACGTGTGTACCCTTTCATATCGGAAAACATGTCAATAAACTATTTCTAAGACGAGATAGTACTGAGTCAAGTATGTACGATAACATTTTATAACGTTTTTTCTTCTCACACATTTTTTTTTTATTTTTATTTTTTTTACAAATTGTGTTTGCTATATTATTCCGTACCCATTACACCAAAAGATAAGACTGTAAGCGCTTTTTTGTTAAAACCTATATAATAAGTAAATATATCTCCTTCAAAGAAAAACATACGCTTAATATCATATACAAATCACTGTTTATGGCGAGGAGGACGGTTGGAAGCGAATCAAGTGCGTCAGTAACAAACAAGAACCTGTTTACTAATTTTTTCATTGAAACTGTAGATGTTGAAAAGATAGTGTTACCTTCAGAGTAGACAGTTGTTACCTTTAGCGTTGACATTAAAAGCTGTTACCTTTAGCGTTAGCGTTATTAACTTTAGCGGAGGAGGTGATTGTTACCTTTTGCGGATGTTGTTACCTTTAGCGGAATTGTTACCTTTAGCGTTGTTACAGTGTGCATACATCCTCTACGTGGCTGGGCCCTCTTTTTGGGGACTCCCCACACACCCTTCATGTTCAGTTTGTCATTTTTTATCATGCTAATTCAAAGTCTTCATCATGACACCGCTATGTATGCAAACGTGGAAAAGTGGCTCCATCGTAAATGGAGTGTTTACTATAGAATTTGCAGCAACTCTGCAGTTCTGCAGGTTAGAAGGTTCTACATATTTTATCATGAGGTAAATGGAGGATTTACCTGGCATGTTCATTCATGGTAGGCGCCATATAACCTTTCTTGTGTTGGTGCGCCCTAAAAACCCAATTCAATTTAATTGGGGTCACCTGTCATTAAGCAAACATTCTCCAACTGCGAGTTCATCCACTGCATGTGTTGCGCAGAGTCGTCTGGTAGTTACTTCTGGCCTGGCTGTTCTTCGCAGCTAGAGTCGTATATTGGTTGATCTAATCGTTGCTGTCTGTAGTTTAATTTTTAGATTTATTGTGAAGTTTTTTGCACCAACGAACCTGGTGTAAACTCCCAGCGACCTTTTTGCAACTGACCGTTTCAAGGCGGTACTCCTATTGTTGACCCTTTTATGTTTAGGATGTCACATACAGTGCCTCTTATTTATCCTTGTAATTGTTCGTACCTCGTGGTATGTCATATGAGGTTTATATCATCCAGTTCATTCGATTTGCTAGAGCGTGTTAAGATGTTAAAGACTTTAATGATCGAAATCAAGTTATTACAATTAATCTGTCACAAAATGGACACTGAGTGGATGGCTACCCAGGACAGAATCAGGACAATTCGAACATATGCTGACGAATGTTTGATCTTTAAATAAAGGTAAATTTCGAAGTTCTCCTTGAAACATTGTTTACTAAAAAGTTCACTATAACTGAATTAAATAGTGTTCACTAAAATATTCTTCGTCGAATATTGTTGACCTTTATGGGTCACCATACAACACCCATATAATCTCCATTTCCGACTCAACTGTGCGCGTCCAGATAACCGCAGATCGTCAAATGATGACTTATAATCTATTATATGCCCAGTGACGAATATCGGATAGTCCAAACACGACGGAGTGCGACGACGTGTGAAATATTGGCCAACGACGAGCATTCTTCAGCTCAGTAAAAGAGCTCGGGGAGTTTCTAATGGACAAACACAAACGTCTTAGACAAGGGTTCATGAACTTTTGTCACTCAGGCTTTCCGGTCGTACCCTAGGTTGATTTGGCTGCAACTGCTACTATTCAGTTCAATACGATTCTGGATACATCCTAAGGTGTTACTAATTATGAACGATTTATATATTTTACATATACGTCTATCGTTTGAAAAATTTCTCTGGATGTGGACTTTCCAAAGGTCCATTATCATACTCTTTTTTATAGCACAGTGGCGATGCTTGTGCAGTGTGGCGGCAGTAAAACGTCACCCCTCGCTTGCAAACAGTACTGTTATTTATTCGATATTTGGAGATCGCTCAGCCCGATACTTATATTTAGTGATCGGTGGTACATTTCAATTTCTTTTGTTTTCTTACTTAATTTTCGATTCGGTGGTTCCACTACTCCTGCCGATAAAAGGCTGTTACCATACGCCGCTGGATAAAAGGGATGAAATAAAGATACAAATATTGCTATATCCACCGCCATATGCTTGCCATCTTCGGGTTTTGTAATGTTGATTTTTATGAATATTGAGTTCTGCTCAACCCGGGGCTAGAGGGCGTGAGCGGTAGATAGCATATTTCACTACCGCTCATGAACAGTCTCAATCAAACCGAGACTGCATTATTTCGTATGTGTCGTGCTCGGCCGTTTCCAAAGGTCCATTATCATACCCTTTTTTGTTAGAAATTTCCTTTTGATGGGATGCACTTTTATTTACACTGTCTTGTAAATTTGGGCGCTGAAGACAGGATAATAACGAGGTTGCGTACACTCTTTGTGTTGTGTATTGTCATTTTCATTGTACATTTAATTTAATTTGGGTGCTGTGATTTCTATAGGACAATTTTTCTCATTTTTCTAAACGTAATTGTGTTCCTTATTATACAACATCGTTACAACTATAATACACAATTGAATATTACCAATATAAATTGCTGTCAGATATTGTTCTGGGAATACCGCCGTCTAAGTGGGAATAATTAACAATGTCAAAAATTGAAATCATCTCTCTTCTCATAAATTTTTCTTATTATTTCTCAATTTTCTCACTTATCTTAAACAAGAAATATCACAACCCGAGTTGTTTGGTGACGTGATTTCACACTACGTAAGGTTCTTCATAATTATAATTGTGTTTATACAATCTTGATGAAACGTGTTAGACCATATTATTTTGCATCACGCTGCATGTTTAGTTATTGACTCATTCACATTTTGCCACTATGCTTTCACTTTTGATTGTGTGATGACCCGAGTTATTGTGGACTCTATGATGACGTCTACCTAAATCGTATAGATTGTTTGTCTTCCATCTTGCCTTGACGTGCCATTAACGGTTTATTATGTAGAGTAAGAGCGAGGTTTGATTCACCATAGAACGTGGTTTAAACCCAAGCCACCTTTTTACCACTGACCGTTTCAAGACGGTAAACCTATTGTCAAGCCGTTTGTGCCTGTGTGTCACATGCCTTGCTTCTTCTTTACATTGTAATCGTTGTTTGTTCTGAAGCGTGTTTCCGGTTGACTGTGTTCTGTTAATTTTTAGTTCGACTGTTAAAGCTGTCGTAAGGTTTGTAAATTGAAGTAGATAACACAAGTCGAACAAGAAATGCAGCATTCAATGACCACAGTCAACCAAAAACACGCATGGAAACAAACAAACATTAAAAAGCATGACATATGGCATTACAAACACAAACGGGTTGACAATATAGTTCACACCTTGGAACGGGAAATTGTGTTGCAAATACTATAATTGATTTTTTATCTAAGTTATTCAACTAGTACTATCATTTATCATGACACCGTTGCTAAATTACTTGGTATTTTAAATAAATAGAGTACAAATATACATTTCTATTACTCAGATCATGGTTACATAACAAAAGGTTTACAAAAATAATATATATAATGAAACAATTTTTTTTAAGGTTCATCTAAACCACCATTTTGTAAAAAAAACGCCAGTAAATGTGAACTTGACATATATTGATTTTGAAAACAAATCTCCATCCTGAATTGTAATGGAAATGTTTGTATGACATTATACATTAAAACTGTCGTAAATATGGGTCTGTGAACAAGGTTTTAGTAGGACTAAACAATAAAATGTGACCATCATTTTAGTAAAAACAAACGCTGTTTATGCTAAAAAGTCAACCTCATTAAGAAGAAGTAATAAACATATAAAAAAGCCTAGAATGAAAGGCATCTATGTCACTGAAGTGCATGCCTAGCCCAGAAATGGCAAAAAAGATAATTAAATATAAATACTCGGCATGAAATTTTGGCCCTGTTAAAATTGAGAGCAGCCATTTTGGTTCGTTGAAAAGTTTCGAGTTTTATGACCCTGAAAGCACATATACATAAACAATCAGACATAATTGGTCGTTTATCAGTAATACATATCTTATATGTGGTCTTACCTAAGGTAATACTCCACTTTCAGACCTCATTATAGCCATAAACTTGCATTTGAGTTCAGCTGTCAAAGTGTTTGTTTACAAATTTGCCGCAAATGGACCGAACCACCTAAACTATTAATTTTATATAAATGCGCCACTATTGAAATGAGGCCGAAATATCGATATATTTTCAAACGTTAAAGAAATGGAACATATATTCTTACCTAATAATGTTATATGCGTTAAAATTTCTTTTTGTATTAAAATAATGTTATTGCAAAGATGTTATTGTTTTTTACCACGTGCGCATACCTTTGCGTGAGTAAGAACATCCCTTAGATGTCCTTCGGCTGGTCGGTTTTGTTGACAATGTGGAATTTTGTCTTTTATTGCGTTTTTCTCTATTTTGTGGTAGATATCTTTGCACAGAGAGGTAGGTATATGTATTTATATTTGAAATGCATTAGATCGAATGTTAAATCTTATATAGATTATTTGAAATTGCTTTAAAAAACAGCGATAAACGAGCTGTCAAATACTCTCCCATCGCTCCCATCTTATCACACTTTGCACGCTTTTTTTGAGAAATGTTAGAAGTTATCATACGGCGTGTTTGGAGTGCCATTACAAAATTTGTAATTATGGGACGAAAATACAAGATAAAAAGCAGGTTTGGTCTGGCTTCAGGAAAATTTAGTGTGGCCAGAAATAAAAGTGCTGGTATTGGTAGGAAACAATATGAATATAGGACAAAGTTTGATGAAAACAACCCCCTTAGACTGAAAATTCAACGAAAGCAAGCATGTGCATTCAAAAAAGTGAAAAAACTTGATGAAATCTACAAAGTGAATGGAAAATGGTTCAAAAGGAACATAAAAAGAAAGTTAAACACTGAAGATGGGAACTACAGGATGGTGTGTCTTAGTTCACTACAGAAAATGATTGCTGACATAAGCACCCATGCTGCCCTTTGTGTGAAAGCTTGTGATATAGCAACTGCAGGTAAATCCCCATTTCAGCTATCATCAGAAATAACTACATTTGGTCTAGCATCTGTTATATCTGCAAAATGTGCCGGTTGTAAAGAGGATTTCACATTTGAAACAAGCCCAAAGTTATGCACAGAAACAAACTCTAGTTTTGATATAAATGTACGGGCTGTGTGGGGAACCCTATTGACCGGTAATGGGCAAGCACATCTAAATGAACTGTTAGCATCACTGAACTCACCTGGAATGAGCCAACAGACTTTCTCCAAGATAGAGTTGACAATTAATCATTGGTGGAAAAACTTGCTAGAGAAAGATCTTGAGGAGGCGATTGAAGAAGAGAAGAGACTAGCCATTGAATGTGGAAGCTTTCATGAAGGTAATGCACCTGTCAATGTGTTCCCCAACCATGGTGGGGAGGAGGTTGGTACGGCATGCATACGCAGGAAAATGTACAACTTATTTGTGTAATTTCTAGTGTTACTGCCGATATTCATGTTTTATTAATTCCTTATAGGGTAGGAGTTTATATGAATATAAAATATCCACATGTCGGTACGGGCTGTTTGTAATTGCCTAGCATGGGGAATTAATTTCTAACTTCTGTCTAATCCCCCGGGTATGCCCCCGCATCACCCCAAGCGGAGTGGACATTGATAGGTGCATTAAATACATGTCTATAATATATTATTTTGCGTTAAAAGACATTAAAAGTTCATGTTAAATACCAATAGACTACTATTTACTATTTTTCACTGTCTCACACTGAAGTGCCTTCACACACTGAAGTGCCTTCACTGTGGTCTGGTGACATTATCTTTTATACATTCTGCGAGCGATAGTAATTATTATTAGTATATTGTATAAATACAACTGGGGTACCTAGGGTACATTGAATTACATATACTGATAATTTCATGATTTCTTGATACATCCCACTTAGGGTGACAGTGGATATTGTCAAAAGTCGTAAACAATATGTTGACATCAGGTTCGCCTTAGTCAACATTACTTTCCTCATGTTGACAATATGCCCAGTCAGCCTCACTGGAAGATATATATTATATAGATATGATAATAATTACTGGTAAAATTATGTAACATTGAATTGAATTGAATGTTGTTTAACGGCTCATCAACACAGTATAGGTTATTTAGAGCAGCCCCAGAGAGAGGGGAAAGATACATAGGAATCCGGGAACCTGCCCTACTGTTATTATCGAATAGATTCCTATGGTTCTTTAACGTGCTCGGAGGATAGACCGATACACGGGACCGCCCGGTTTACGTCCCCATTCGACGGACGAGGCTAAGGTAAAGTGTCTTGCCCAAGAACACACCGACGGAACTCAGTGGCACCACGGAGGATTGAACCCGGGGCCTCCGGTTACAAATCCGCCGCGCTACCGACTGCGCCACGCCAGCTTGAAGAAATAAGCAGCCAAATAACGACAAAATTACACTTCAGAGCAATACATCAATTCTCTTTCAATGTGTTTGTCATATAATAATGTTTTTGTGTCTATTAAAAGTACAGGTTTATTCATGGGTTCTTAAAATACCAGTGATAATATTGAATGTATGCTTAAAATGATTTATGAGTTTGTAAGTCTTAATTAGATGCTCCAGTTTGTGTGTGTGGCCTGGCTGGTTAAAGGGACACATGGCAATCTTGATTTTCTAAAAACAACAGGCGTCCCGTTAGTTTTTAGCTCTACTGATCAGAGATCAGCAGAGCTTATGCCGTAGTGCGGCGTCCGTCCGTCTGTCCGTCTGTCTGTCCGTAAACTTTTATTTGTAGCGACAACTCCTCTGAAACTACTGGATGGATATTCATGAAACTTTACACAAATGTTGCCCATAAAGTCTAGTTGATCCTAGCAAAAATTCATGTTGATGTGAAATCCAAGATGGCCGCCAAAGCTAAAAATAGAGTTTTAAAATACAAGTTTGTAGCGACTACTTCTTGAAAACTATAAGTGATATTGATATCAGACTTTTTCTAAAATAATCAGCATGACATGATGTTGATCATTTTAAAAAATCGTTTTGATTCAACATTAAACATGGCTGCCAGCGGCCATCTTTGTTTACATAGAGTTATATAGTAAAAACTTGTAGCGACTACTCCTCTGAAACTACTTGACGGATTTTCATGAAACTTTACAGGAATGTTGCTCTTGATGTTTAATTGATCCTAGCAAAATTTCAGATCTGCCAGAAATTCAAGATGGCCGTCACAGCTAAAAATAGATTTTTAAAAAATAAGTTTGTAGCGACTACTTCTTGAAAACTATAAGTGAATATGATATGGGACTTTTTCTAAAATGATCAGCATGACATGATGTTGATCCTTGTGGAAAATTATTTTGATTCGACGTTAAACATGGCTGCCAGTGGCCATCTTTGGTTACATAGAGTTATATAGTAAAAACTTGTAGCGACTACTCCTCTGAAACTACTTGATGGATGTTCATGAAACTTCATAGGAATGTTGCTCTTGATGTCTAGTTGATCCTAGAAAAAATTCAGGTCGGCCGGAAATTCAAGATGGCCGCCACAGCTAAAAAAATATTTAAAATAAATAAGTTTGTAGCGACTACTTCTTCAAAACTATAAGAGATATTGATATGGGACTTTTTCTAAAATGATCAGTATGACATGATGTTGGTCCTTGTTGAAAATCGTTTTGATTTGACGTTAAACATGGCTACCAGTGGCCATCTTTGTTTACATAGAGTAATATAATGAAAACTTGTAGCGACTATTCCTGTGAAACTACTTGACGGATTTTCATGAAACTTTACAGGAATATTGCTCTTGATGTCTTATTGATCCTAGCAAAATTTCAGGTCGGCCGGAAATTCAAGATGGCCGCCACGGCTAAAAATAATTTTTCAAAAAACAAGTCTGTAGCGACTACTTCCTGAAATCAAAATCAATCAGTAGAGCTTCAAGGTCATTGACCTCTTGTTATTTTTTAAATTATTTTTTTTTCGTAATTATTTCTGTGTTGTTTTGGTCAATTCTTACACATAGGTATGTTGTGCCCCCATCCCCCACCACCACCCACTGGAAACCCATTTCTTGTTTAGTCAATTCTAACAGACTTACGCATATAGCTATATTATGGTCAATTCTTATACATGACATGGTTTTGGTCAATTCTTTCACATATCTATGTTGCCCCACCCCACCCCACCCGCACCCCACTTGAAACCAATTTTTTTGGTGTTTTTTTTTATACATATTTCTGTGTTGTTGTTTTTACATATTTCTGTGTTGTTTTAGTGACAGAGATATTAATAAAATATTAATATATACTCTGTTTTGGACAATGGCAGTGTTCGAACCCGTACAATGATCGCTGAACCATGACATTCGACCAAAAACTTTATTATCTCAGTTGATAATTCACAAAAGATCAACAATCAACAATAATTATCGTTTACAATGAAAGTTTGCGAAAAAATAATAATGTTTTTATTGGTTACTCGAATGTGTCCGTAACTGTTACATAGTATGGACTTTGCAACATTTTTTACAGACCCTTTGTGTGTTCGCGATAATTTTTTTAAATCAAATATTGTTTGGAATTTAATGTTTCTGGTACCAAATTAACCGGGTAGGGTAGACCAAGGTTACTAAAAAAAGATACTTAAATGTTGTCCACTAGTTTTATTTTTATATACCCTGGTCCAAAACTTTTTTTACCGAGTATATATCAATTAGTGTTATTAGGTCTGTGTTTTACTCAATTCTTGAGCTCCGCCCCACTCCACCCCATCCTCCAACCATATCACCACCATCATCCGAATTTTGTTTGTTTGTTATTTTACAAATCTCTATGTTGTTTTGTTTTATCAATTTAGTCCCCCCCTCCTCCCCCACCACCTACCATCATCACCACCACCCGATTTTATTTTGTTTTTACGTATGTCCCGCCTTCCAACCCCACCCCCACACTGTTTTAGCTTTTTTTCCTAATGGTAGATACTTGCTTTATAATTCATTATTCTCTAAAAATGGAATAGTCCAGCGGCAGTGTTTTCCGACAGCTTTTGTTCTCCCCATTTCCTCCAAATTGGCCATGGGATTTTTATCAATAATATTATCATTCAAAAAACAATGTTAAGGAGAGACCATACAACCTTAAAGGGACATACGGCAATCTTGATGTTTGCATCAATCATTCAAATTAGCACCTCAGTTTATTAATCAAGGATCATTTTACCTTTAAACCTGCTTGCATATAATTAAAAATGAAATTATTTTTTGATCTCCTTTGTTATTCCACAAAATTTTGTAAAAATAGAATTATTGGTGCAATATAAGCCACAGTTTAGTACCCAACAACCACAGAGTAATATGTAAACAAAATTTGCTTTGAATTCTTGTAATAATTGATATTAATGATTACAAATAAGCAAGTTATGTAGAAAACCTAACGGGATGCTGTGAGTTTATAACAAATCATGATGCCGTGTGTCCCTTTAAACCGGTAGAGTTATGCTGGGCCAACAGGGCCTGTTGTTAAAATTAAATGCTGAATTAATATATTTCACAGGTGTGCCTTCAATAACTATCATATGTGATGGAGGCTGGTGCAAACGTTCACACAAGCATTCATATAATGCCCTTGGAGGGGTGGCCATCATTATTGGTAAAAAAACTAAAAAAATCTTGCATATTGGAGTCAGAAATAAATTCTGTTATATTTGCTCAAGAGCGGAATCAATTGGATGTGAGGCAAAATGTCATGAGTGTTTTAAAAACTGGGACAAATCCAGTCAGGCTATGGAGTCAGACATTATTCTTGAAGGCTTTAGAAAAGCTGATAAGCTTGGTGTGCGTTACATGGAAATTATAGGAGATGGAGATTCCTCAGTTTTTGCAAAGATCCGAGAAGAAATTCCAGTATGGGGTCCCTTTGTTAAAAAGCTCGAGTGTGCTAACCATATGTGCAAGTGTGTTAGGACACATTTGGAGAAACTGGTGGACAATAACCCTTCCTATAAGGGTAAAGGAAACCTCACCCAAGTGAACCGAATCAGGATTGTCAGTGCAATAAGATGTGCCATACGGATGAGGAGTAAAATGGAAGACAAAAGAAAGGCTGCTACACTACTCTCTAAAGACATAAAGAACTGTGTATACCACATCTTCGGGCAACATGACAATTGCAGTGAAGACTTCTGTTAAAGTAAGACACAAGAAGGTGTGATTGATCCTGATAGAGAATTGGATGAAGAATCTGAACATATTGATGAGGCCGATCTTCTTTCGGAACAGAGTAGATTCTGGACCGACGGTTCTTCGCTGCAGGATCAGGAAGAAGCAAGAAAAGGATGTAACCGTGCAATTGAAATGAATGACAACCATAAAGCTATGTTCAAAGACATAAGTGTTATTTTGAACAGGGTAGCAGTAAAGAGTGACAGATTAATTGGGCACTTCACAACCAACTTGTGTGAGTCCTGGATGCACGTGCGATCCAAGTTTGATGGAGGCAAAGTGTTCAATCACTGCAACAGATTTTCCTTGCACACTAGATGTTATGCTGGTACTCTCAGATCAAACTGGGGTCCTAAGTGGGCTTGTACAGCTTGGCAACAATGTACATCGACACAACCCGGTGAAATATTTCATAAACACTACAGTAAGAAAGAAAGAAAGATAGAAATAAACAATATCTGTAAAGGAACAACAGAAGCGAAAAAAAAAAGATGGGCAAGGAAAAGCAGGCTAGTGAAGCAATCAACAAGCAAGAAAGCAAAAATGGAATATGGACCAGAATCACTTGATGTTGTTGATGACATAGGAGAGCAAGAATTAAAAGAAGCGAAAACAAAGTATTTGGAATCAAATATTGAAATAAGTACCAGTGAAATTGAACAGATAGAAGAAAAAACACGAGACCAATCTAGTTCTTCTTTGTGGGTAGAAGAACGGAAAAAACGGTTAACCTCATCTGCGTTTGGTAAAATCGTGAAACGCAAGACACATATAGCAGTAAAACCTGTAGTAAAATCTCTACTGTATTCTAAATTCTCCGGAAATATCGCTACAAACATAGGACTAAACAATGAACAAATAGCAAAGGATGAATACATGAAACGGAAAGAAAATACTGTAGTGAGCATTGAACCTATGGGGCTTGTTATTTCACATCACAGGTTCTTAGCAGCTAGTCCAGATGGAAAGGTTATTTGTAGGAATGGTGACGTGGCACTGATAGAAATTAAAAATGTACTGTACAATAAAGCAGTGACTCTGACGCAAGCTGCTTCAATGAAGTCCATAAATAATTTCTGTTTAGAAATACGAGATGGAGAGCTAAAACTGAAAACAAAACACGATTACTTTTACCAGTGTTTGGGATTGCTACATATTACTAACTATAAATGGTTGGATTTCGTTGTGCGAACTGAAAATCCTTATGAACTGCACGTTGAACGAGTTACACAAGACTGTCAGTTATGGAACACTATGCTGCCCAAACTTACAGCATTCTATCTGAATGCAGTACTACCCGAGTTGGCTGCCCCAAGAGAGGGTAAAATTCCTGGAATAAGAGAACCTGGAATATGGGTAAATTTAGTTGCAAACAAATAATATATATTGAACACACTGTCCAATTTTATGGGCAGTGACATTTCCTTTATTTTTTTTTATAAACTTTTTCTCACGTTCAATCTTGCCATTTACCAGTACTTTTATTTTAACTGCGTAATATTTAACTTACCGTATCACTTCATCGTTATTGATAAATTCTACATCACGTAATTAATGAGTCACCGGTCTCTCAGTCATGGGTATGTCCGGACATATTATTACTGATTCGAAATATGTTTCCACCTATGTTGTTTTACGCTATTAGAATCCCCCCAAATTCATGTTCATTTTATCATTTTTTGTTCATGTTCATTAAAGGTCTTTATCATGATCCCTGCATTGTGTCAGGTGCTATCTCGCTCGCATCAAAAGAGCAGTGGCAGAAAAACAATAACGTGGCTCCAGCGTAAATGGAGTTTCTACGATAGAATCTGCAGCAACTCTGCAGTTCAGGGTGAGAAGGTTCTAGGCTCATTTTCCATATTTTATCTCGATGTACATGGAAGATGAGCCTGGCATGTTCATGCCTTTTAGGCGCCATATAACCTTTTCATGTGTTGGTGCGCCTTAAAACCTCAATAGGTGACATTATTATGGTAGCCAGTTTCAATTCTGGAGGAACACCTCAGATATGTTACTATAATTGGGATGCCAAATTAGAATTACGGCCCTCTCTTCACTGAATGTCAAAACTGTCTGACATATTAATTTCATCACATGGCACAAGTGAGACTCAAACCCATCTGCTAAACGTCTGTATATCTTGAAAGAACCTAAGACCACTGTATTAAAGAAGTATATGTGATAAAAATGGCATATTATGTTGTATTATGTAATGTGAGAGTGCATCCATACCACGACTCAAACCCAGTGCATTCAGCTACCGAGGCTCCACCAACTGAGCTATCCAACCACAAACGTTGCAGCCTTAGAACTGTGTCCTAAAGATATGAATACACTGTCCGAATATAGGTACACAAAATATGCCTTGCTTTAAAAGTGAAACATTTCATATTTATTTGTTCTATATTTTATATACTTGCAGTATGAGAACTCGACAAAAACGAAAGCAGCCAAACACTCAACAAAACCAATACAGACTACACAGATTGAACCACCGTCACAAGTAGAACTTCCTTCAACAAGCAATTCCTTAGTCACAAGCAGGTAAGCTTCATTTCCATTCATAAAGGCTATTTTTAAAGTAAATAAAACATTTCTCATAAAATATTCATTGTAATACATTTTACTTAAAGTAGCAATCCTGCCAACCACAATCAAATTGTACAAAATATGCACACCGTTTGTAAACCTACTGATGATGAGGTATATATATAACTTACGTATTTTGAGAATCCAAACTCAATAGACACACTATAAATGGCTTTAACAATCACCGGAGGATCTTTGCAATGATGAAAAAATGGTCCTCTCGCAAATGCGGATTGAACATGTTTTTAAGTCTTTCGTCATGTAAGTCTATGTAAAAACATGCAAAATCTCTACATACAAACTTTGGACATAAGGGTTGCTGCCATCTTTGACCCCAGACACTTCAAATGAGCAAACTTGATAGACCAGGGGTTAGCGATCATTAATTATAATAAACAACAACAGAACAAGAGGGCCTGTGCACGCTCTACAAGCTAAAATGGCTCTTATATCAAGGGGTTTCATCATTGAATTCATTTCAGTACGTTTTTACAAGTACAAAACAACAACACCTTCAACTTCAACCGAAACTGCATGCTAGCAATTTAAATTTTTTGAGTTTTCCCTATATAAGTCTATGTTAAACATACAAAATCTTTATATACAAACTATATACTTCATATAAAAAAATAAAAAAAACGCATCGAAACAGGAAAACGATAATAAAACTGACTTTTTTTTTGTTATATATATACCTCCACTGGGATTTGAACCCACTGTCTTAGCTTGCCAGTGTACAAGAAGTAATTAAATAACATGTCAATAAAGCTATACGTTCAATTGGCATATATATATATGCATTATTATACATGTATCGAACACCTGCATAAAGTTTTCATAAATGGGTCTGTAGTGTAATTTGGCCATTATTTGCCAGCTTAGTTTCTTTAATATTCTGCATTTTTAGTTCATCAAATGTGCTAATCCGAGTCTTCTCTGACCCTAAAAGCCATTTTTTATATTATTGTGGCTTTTTAGTGCACTGTTCATAATATTATATAACCAACACAGTCATGTTCAGTAAATATATTTCTGGATTTAATTTTGGGCATATTTATTATATCTCTAACACAATTTTCCGGTATATCTACAAATTATGCTATTTTGTAGATCTCGGCGTGGAACCAAAGTCAAATTTGTAGGGAGGCGCATAAAACATCAGTGGAAAGTCAACCAATCTGTAAAATGGTTTTGTGGAACAGTTTTGGGAGTTGTGCGTGGTGAAGATGGTGTAGAAGGTGTTTATGAAATACAGTATGACAATGAGGATGAACCCTGTGAAGTTGACCATCTAATTCAGGACTTCAAAGATGGACAAGTAAAGTTCATTGATTTATAAGGTAATATATTGTTCTCATAATGTTTATACTGTTTATACCCCAGCTTTGACAAAGTGAAATGGGAGATATATAGCAATCACGCTATCAGTAATGTCCCGTCGCGTCAGACATTTTTGTCCCGTTACATCCCGTAACACATTTCTATTACTTGCATTCCTGAAACAGTTTTGAATGGGTTGTTACCAAACTTCATATACACATGACAACTGATCAAAAAAGGGATATTCATCACCTTCAATAAAAGTTGAGCTGAATAAACTAAAGTGTGTGCAAAATACATATTAGAGCATATTTTTTGGATGTTTTGCTCCTCAAACCGTCTGTCACAAATTTGTGCAAAAATGGTAAACATCTGAGAAATTATTGGGGAAAACATTAACAAATCTATATGTTTGGTCTTCTATTCCAAATACTCATGTTTTCAAATTAAGATAAAATCACACACTCATGTTGTATAGATTGGTTTGGTCAGTTTAATGTTTTACAATGTCACTAACACCATTACAAAATCTATAATGTGTTTTGTTCATACAAGCCTTAAACAAATGAATGTACCTAAATGTCCCTTTGGTACACCATACATAGTTTTTAACAACTCAAAAGTAGTCCCAGTTTCAATGAATTCTTAAAAACTTTGACAAAAATAATTGTTTTGTTTTCTTTAATTCTTTATGAAATATTAAAACTTGAAGATATTAGGCAAAGGCACTGCATTTAGAATACTTTCAATTACTAATATAACCTTTTATTGGCCAAAAATATTTAGTAGAACATTTATTTGGTTTTATGGAAAGTACATAATAGAAAAGACTCGCATAATAAAGAACATTTTTTTCTACAAATAACTTTTACAGTTTGAATATGCTTCAACAGAAAAAGCAAATAATTCCGCTTCTAATGATGTATATATCAACATAGTTTTTCTTAAAGAAAGTACAATTTTTTTTTTTATAAGAAATTGATTATGACCGGCATTTAGATGAACCTTAATAGGTTATACAATTACTATAGACTGGTATGTCATGCTATACATACTAACCACTTATACGTTTAACCACCTCATTAAATGCTTTCCTTCAGAGAAATAATGAGAACATGTTTAAAAAAGAACAATATTTTGTACCAAAAGTATTAAAAAACAAGTTTATACTTTCTTGTTGGTCAGTGAATTTCATTGCAATTTTCTTTCTCCATAATTATAAATTGGAATGGTCTCTCTCTCTCTCTCTCTCTCTCTCTCTATTTATATATCGGACAATTTTATGTTAAACATATAACCACATCTTTGTTTATACACTCTATCAAACCCCTGTAGCATGGTCACTGGAATTCCAGTGACCATCCTTTTTTATTTGCACATGTGTAAACAGTTTACTTGAAAATAACACCAGTCAGAATACATGGTTTACTCTAACTACCAATTATTGGAAGATAGGGTATGGCAGACAGCTGAAATGGACATGCTACAAAACAAATTGATGGTCTCATCGAGTTTGTTGGATTAAACATCTCGATGTGCTACTCCCATCTCGGTGTTTAAATCAACCAACTCGATGAGACCATACTCTATCTATTACATATATGCATCTCGGTGTTTAAATCAACCAACTCGATGGGCCATTCTCTATCTATTACATATATGCATCTCGGTGTTTAAGTCAACCAACTCGATGGGTCATACTCTATCTATTACATATATGCATCTCGATGTTTAAATCAACCAACTCGATGAGCCATACTCTATCTATTACATATATGCATCTCGGTGTTTAAATCAACCAACTCGATGGGCCATTCTCTATCTATTACATATATGCATCTCGGTGTTTAAGTCAACCAACTCGATGGGTCATACTCTATATATTACATATATGCATCTCGATGTTTAAATCAACCAACTCGATGAGCCATACTCTATCTATTACATATATGAATCTCGATGTTTAAATCAACCAACTCGATGAGCCATACTCTATCTAGTACATATATGCATCTCGATGTTTAAATCAGCCAACTCGATGAGCCATACTCTATCTATTACATAAATGCATCTCGATGTTTAAATCAAGCAACTGGATGAGCCATACTATATCTATTACATATATGCATCTCGATGTTTAAATCAGCCAACTCGATGAGCCATACTCTGTCTATTACATATATGCATCTCGATGTTTAAATAACTCGATGAGCCATACTCTATCTATTACATATATGCATCTCGATGTTTAAATCAACCAACTCGATGAGACCATACTCTATATATTACATATATGCATCTCGATCAGGCACTTAACTAGTAATTATTCAGTGACAGCATATAATACACTAAATAGCATTTAATACACTTTTAGTGCCACACTCGATGAGAAATATTTTGATTTTCATGTTGTAGTGATTTGAAATATACTGATGAACAGATGCATCATAATGCTGTAGAAAACAAGAGGAATATGATCGTAAGAATTATTATTCGTATTTTCGGCCCATTCCTGTCAAGAACAACACTGTCATATGCAAGAAATCATGACATGTTAGTTAGTTGCTCTTTTCCAAAACAAAATAGTTATTCTGACCAGTGTCAGTTTGTTTATCTATGTTTGGATCGTTCTTCTGCAGCACAAAATAGTTATGTCCAAAATCATCAGCGCTTTGAACCCCCGAATCATGTGTAGCGTTTCCTTCATAATTTGAGATACGGGTTTCCTCAGACAAAGCACTATTTGTACTATTCTTTACCTGGGCATTTTTTACTCCTTGTTTTTCCACCACCTCGTATGGCGTAGCTGTTCTAGTCCCGAGCGACATATATCCTTCAGATAAGCTTTTGTCTGCGACTTCTGTTGTTGTTGTGGAGTTTGGAAAGTGAGTATGGTTGTACTCGTCATTATCTTCTGCATTATTGTGTTGTACCCCTCGTCTGTCGACAGGTTGGATGGTGTTATATGCTGGATCGCTGTTGTCGCTTATGGCAGTGTTATCAGTGCCCTGTTTGATCACTCCAGTATCTCTAATGTGGAAGTAAGTTGTATCACGGTGGCCAGCAGAGTGGTTTCCGGTGGTATGCGCGTATGCATTATCGGTGTTATGCTTTTGTTTTGGTAGATGTCCGTAACCAGCGCCTACAGTGAACTCCTCTGGTTTAAAACTTATTGCGTGATATCCAGAATTACTTTGATCGACATCTATAATTTCCGCATACTCAATGTCACGTGAACCAGATTGTTGCGGATTGCTACCGATGATTTCATCATCAAGCCGATCAGTGTACGCTCGATTCGATACTGACACTGTGGTTCGATCTCTGGCGTTGTCGGTAACACTTCCAGTTGACATCCTTTTGTTATTCTTCTTGTCGCGTCGCTTTCTGGAATGCAAATGAAATGTCAGTCAGTTTGTATCAAACATCTTCGGTATATGGAAACATGGTAGGCACGCTTCATCTTTCCCAGTATTTCTTCATCTGCGCGAATTAATCAACTTCCCCTATATTTGACCAGGTTTGGCAATTCCACTGACAAAAATAATTAAGATAAGATATTACACTGACTATATATATGACAATTATAAACAGAAAAGTGTAATTTCAAATAAATGGGAGACACTTCTTTTTATGTAGATTAACTTTGATACTTTACTTCTGTTATAAAAACCACAGAGACTATCAGCATCTGTTTTAGTTTATTTTAAGTTTTCTTAGATTTAATGTTTTGTTAAGATCAATTTTCAAACACATCAATGCATTTTCTAACTTAGTTCTTTTTATGTTTCAGGCATTTTACTTTTAGCTGATCTTATCATACATACCGATTGTTTGCCACGACAAAATTATCGATCCGCTTGACATGACTAATATAAATATATGCGACAAGAGCGAGCACTAGAGCAATTAAATCTATGCAATACATGTTCCTACCTTCTAATATATATGACTCCGACGACAACAACAAGAACTAAAGCAATTATCACTACCGGGACATAGACAGCTGCTGCACCTGAAGAATATAAAGTAGTACTTTTACAAACAGATTGTTCTAAGATTACACTACTGTTACAAGCATGTTGTAATATTGAAGATACATGAGTTGTCTAATATTATCTATCACTTGTATAACATGTATGCATGACATTTTGAAAGCAGTCTCTTAGCAGTATTCGTACAATAAACCTAATTTCTTACGTTGCTCTGAAATAAATTCACTCCTTACACTGAATAAAACACCGATATACTGTGTGATATTATACGAATCGTTCATGGGTATCCGGTGAACATTTGGCATTCCAGCATGAGGTATGATGGTTTTTATCGAAACCGAAGCTCTGTATATTGGAATTTCCCTGTCTGAACCGGATACAGTCGTTCCCGATTGAGCATGAAAATACATCGCTTGTGTCAATGGATGTCTGACGCATCTGACATGTAAACAACCGATGACGCCGTCCAATAAAATGGAAGTACTCAGTGAATTGAAACTAGTTGACATCTCCCACTCGTCCCGCTTACAAGGCTCACGTGACCAAAATCGATATCATAACGTAACACTGAGTACATATGTACTTCTAAAGATTCGCCTTTTCGCTATTAGATTCTGATGTATACCACTCCCCGAAAATAACTTTGGGCGTCCCCAGCAGTGATTGAAGTTACTACTTTCAGAATAGCACATTTAAGGTTAATCCCTCGAGCAATTATACTGTAATGCTGGCTGATGTTATACGCCTAAAGCACTTCTCCGCCGGATTGAAATCGGGAACGGCTGTATATTCACACTCTTGTTTACATTCAGCCAGCGAGGAATGGGGCGGAGTTGAACACACGATGACACTCTGTCAGTATGAATGTAATTCCATGCTCAATCGTGAAAGCCTGTACCCATGATTGATTCATTTTCTTGCATACCATTGACATTTGGTTACTTTGACGTCGCCAACGATTAAAGTTTTGCGTGTTTATTTACTCAATGACGTCTTGCAACTGTTGGCAAAGTCGACGCCATTGTTGATGCGAATGATTTTTATTTGCCACCATGTGTAAAATCAGACTTACCATCACCAATTAAAAACACGAATTACCTTATCCAGTAATCGCGAAAAATAAATGTGTGCTGCTTGTTTGGACTAGGAATATATATATATATACATGTAATAAATGGAACTATCATTATTTAAAAACACGTAAATAATATAATTTAAAAGGAGACTGTATATAACTAGAGCATTTATTGAGTATAAAAGTCCGATTTTTCATTCAATGAAATGTATACACGGAAACATGAGTATTGACCCAAAAAATATGAAGTAATAAATTCGTAAAATAAAAAAATTAAAAGATTTTATTTACTGTTTGTAAATATTGATGGTGTCGCTTTATTTACTTTTTTGTATTTACATTTTTGTTTCTCACGTGATATCCATTAGCGCATTAGGGTTTCACAACAATATGTCTTGCATCACTTAACTTTCCCGTTTAGCTCAGTCGAGAGCGCGCCCGTCTTAGCCGCAGTTATAAATTTAGTGTGGTCTTAACGTTCAATCTTACGAAGTGGTACCTTTCTTGTGCTGGATTTCAGTCAAAACAGCTTGTTTTTATTTAGTAAATATTCAGTAATTTAGGAATCAAGTACATAGTTGGAAGTTTATTTTGTTTTTCGTCTACCCCAGCCTTGAAAGTGGAGCATCGAGTGATATTGTTCTTGAGTTGTGGCTTTCTAAGCCTTTTTTTAATATATTCATTTTATAATATCCACTTTAACTACATTTCCATTCAACGCCAAATAATCCTTACCGATACCCAGGGGCCCAAGGTGAGTGGGTTGGAGTCATTTCTTTTTGTGTAATTATGTCTCAAATGAAATGTTATGTTGATGGGTTATACTGTATAATAGTTTCCCTCCTACGTCACCCGTGGGGCTCAGGGAAAGTGGTGTGAAAAGGTGAAATACACTGAAAAATCATTTACACTGTCATTTTTTATTACTTTTAAGTATAACTTGGTATATATACTCGTCTATGAAAGATTAACAACATACCAAACAATGTTATATTGAGTTCTTGAGTTGTGGCTTTCTAAGCCTTTTTTTTAATATATTCATTTTATAATATTCAAATATAAATGATCACTTTTGTGTTACACATATATTTCCTATAGATGCTGCACCGTTTGCATAGCATTGCGGGTAGTTCTTATTTGCTTTGAATACGTGTTTTTGGTTGACTGTGTTCTGCGACTGTTACATTTCCCGTATGACCTAAGTGTTAATTAGCATGTTGAAGTAGGTAAAAGCGCACAGGACATGTATTAGTTCTCATCGAAATTTCGGCCCATATTCAAATAGGGTTTTTCTTTATCTTTCTTGTGATCTAGAGTGCTTAAGATACTTTACAACGGATATATGAATTACATCAGCAAACGATTTGGCTGAACTAATTGCACGAAAATGTAGAAACTGATATAAATATTTGCAAATTGCTAGGTAAAAATGTTTTACGTTATTCGTAATAAATAATATAATACGACTCGTAATAAATGCACCTTTAAATAATATCTTTTACTACCAACCTGCATTTCAGTGTTTGTATGTATCAAACATATATATTTAAGTAAACAATAGAGCGTCGAGATTAAAATTATGTTTTCTTTTAAATAATAGTTAAATTGTTTAACATATTATAATACATTACTTAGTTAAACAAAAATAATTATTTTCCAATATCTAGGATGGTATATAAGGATCTTACTTTGCTTTTCTGTAGACCTATATGGTCTACATGTCCCCATTATAATTTGGTATTATACGTATTATTATATGTATTTATCATTGTTTCCTTAGGTATAAAAGGAAATATAGCAGCCACATAAGACAGCTAACAAACACACGTTTTTAAAACAGACAAAAAACAAAAAGAAACATAAAAGCCAAGTATACGACAACAAAAATAAAAACAGGTCGTCAATAGGACAGCCGCCTTGGAAAGGTCAACAATAGACATTCTGCTGTGGTTTAAGTCAGGTTCTGTGGTGCATCAAACCTCACTCTTACGCTATTGTCATCCCAGTTAAACGAGTAAATTAATTAATACCTCCATGCCATATCGACTTACAGAACGAATAGGTTGTATTAATAATATTTCCTATTCCCGCATGGGTTAAAGTTATATTGGATAAGATTTACAACACAAAATGTCTAAAAACAATCTCTATGTCATAGTGTTAATTTTAACCTCAAGAAATTAATAATTTCATTTAGTAATTCCGGTTGGGTATTATACACAAACACATCGGCATTGATAACTATAGTTCCCATTGTTGTTTAACCTGTATTTTCTTTGCTTTTATTGGCTGTGCTCTTATCTCCAGAATTTGTTTCAGCTGTTTCGCTTCTTGCTATTTCAGTCGTACTGATATCAAGACGTTCAACGGTAATATAATAGGACCATTTTTAAAACAATTTGTTCTGCATAGCGGTATATACATGTATATGCTGGTATATCAGTAGAAATATCAGTTTCAATTCGGAATGATTTTCAAAACGAGTTTTAAAGAGGATTTGTATGAGAAATATAAATTATGCTGCTAATGCGTCTCGTTTTAATGTGCCTAGGAAGTTAAACAACTGGCTTATATAACCATTATGCACTCCGTATCTTTTCCCGAAATATTAATAAAAAAAATAATTCTGCTTTCCATTATCAACGTCAAAAATGTTCACTTATTATGTTACCGACACTGGCTGTTCACATTTACATGCTTATGACCACATACAAGAGTATAAACTTTTCATATAGCGTTCACCACCAAAGCATCAAATTTTAACTTTGTTAAAGGTAAATAACTTGAATATTTATTTGGCTACAATGAACACAATTACTTAACTTGATTGGCGTTGTTGTTGTTGTTTGCTTATACCTCACGAACTAATGAGAATATCATTTTTGAAGAAAAGAACGCTTGAACCTTTTGAGTTTTTAATACATGCTGAAAAGGAATCCCTTTAAGTTAACATGTATTTACTTTTATTACAATATCATTTGCGTATTAGATGTGGGGGTTATTGTATTGGGGTGGTTTCGTTGGGGAGGTGTAATAAACGGTTAACGTCATCCATTAATACTCGCGACTAGTTTTTTACAATACATACAGCTTTACCGCACGGTCATATTAAAGACAAGCTTATTGCTCTTATTAAACAAACGTTTGATAGAGAAAAACTACATGTTTGGCCTATAACACTAAGCGTTTTTTACTAACGTCAGATTAGACAGGAAGTTTGAGAACTACTCATATTCATATAAGAAAATATATGCGTCGTTTGCCTTGCGGTTATTTATATCATAACACTGTCCCGTTTTGTTATGCGTGTTTTTGGTTGACGGTGAGAACTCCATTTCCTGTTCGACTTTTATATCTTCTTTTACACTATAACACATTTACACCATTATATAGTCTGTGGTACTGTCAAACACCACACAACCTATACATATGTGATGTAGTACTGTCCAACACCACACAACCTATACATATGTGATGTAGTACTGTCCAACACCACACAACCTATACATATGTGATGTAGTACTGTCCAACACCACATAACCTACACATATGTGATGTGGTACTGTCCAACACCACACAACACCACACAACCTATACATATGTGAATTGGTTAAAAGAGCACCTGCAGAACGTGCAATGGACCAACTTTGACAAAAACTAATTTATATTCATGTCTATTATTATTTTTAAATGTCTATACTAGTCAAAATTAAGGTAAGAGTAAGGTTTGGTGCACCATAGTTGAAACCCAAGCGGTCATATTTTCAGCTGTCGGTCAGTGGAAAATATGACCGCTTAGCGTGCCCTGTTATCAACCCTTTTTATGTTTATGATATCTAACCTTTAATTTATCCTTGCAATAGTTGTTTGTTTCGATGCGTGTTGTTGACTGACTGTGATCCTTGATTTTTTTATTATCAGTTCGACTTTTACATCTACTTTTAGAAGCGCCTGTATGCTTTTTTCAAACGTATTCTTATATTGGCTTGTTTGTTGGCGAGTATAACCTGGCGGGGATTTCCTTTTTACACTGTTTACACTGTCCAGTTTAATAGGGATGACGATATGGTACGAATGGTTTGGTGAACTTAGAACCTGGTTTAAACACTCAGTGGTCTTTTAGTCACTGACCGTTCCAAAGGGGTAGCCCTATTGTCAACCCGTTTGCGTCTGTGACTTTACATGTCTTGCTTCTTTTTGGTATTGTAATTGTTGTTTGTGTTTATGCGTGTTTTTGGTTGACGTTGAGAACTACATTTCCTGTTCGACTTTTATATCTTCTTTTACACTATAACACATTTACACCATTATATAGTCTGTGGTACTGTCCAACACCACACAACCTATACATATGTGAATTGGTTAAAAAGAGCACCTGCAGAACGTGCAATGGACCAGCTTTGACAAAAACTAATTTATATTCATGTCTATTATTATTTTTTAAATGTCTATACTAGTCCAAATTAATAACATGTAAAGCTTCGTATATTTTCATTCCGTTACTTATTCCTTAAAACAGTATGCAATGTTCCATGCAAATTTAATGTGATTATAGGTTGAAACATAACATTAAAACGTTTAATACTTTGTGTACTCTCCATAAATTGCGTTCTGTCTGAGCCACTTTTTCTTAAAAACGAAGTATTAATACAAACTATAACTTGTATTGCATTTACGTGCTACATAATAGTATACTATTCTCTATAAACGTCGAAAAAGTTTCATGAAAGTCGAATAGGAAATATAACTTTCACAGAACACAGTCATCTACCTCCCAGGACAACCCCTCCCTCCCAACACAAAAATCAACAAAAAAACACATATAAATAGAAGCAAAGTATGCGACACCACAAACAGAAACGGGTTGACAATAGGAGTACAAACTTGCTGATATATCCTATTCTAACATAAACCAACAAAACAAGAAGATAAAGCAACATATAATATTATGTAAGTTTATTTTTGTATTAGGTTGATTAGCCGAATATTCAGTTTATCTCGTAGACTTCCACATTTTCTATATGTTTTTCTATTTTATCTATTAAACAGAACGCTTGTGTGGATACCGACATATCGTTTCCTTCTTCATGACGTTGAATGACGTAAGATAATATCTGCTTTTTTGATATCAATCGCTTCCGAATAAAATAAAATGTGCATATCTGAATGATAAAAACACTCACTGTGACAGTTTCTTTCAATGCCAAAGAATCCTGACCGACACTTACATAAACCACCTCTGGAGCATTTTGCATTAGTAGCTTCACACTGGGTAGTGTCAGAACATGATTCACGGAGCCGTCTCTCTGTAACGTAAACAGACATATCAGTTGCATTTAAGACCATCTAGACATCACAAAGTTTAAGATTATTACTGAGAATACTAACATGCGCATCATGGCTAAGAGCAACGAGAAAAAGGTAAGCGACACCACAACCATACACGTGTTGACAACAGAGAAACCGACTTGGTAATAAGTGAGCTATCTAGATATATAATTTAAGTCAATTCTTCCTAAAACAACAAACCGCTGAAGCTAAACCAATATATAATATTACGTACGTTCCATTTACTACCAAGTGCATACGACGATGTTTAGTGCAAAATATATGGCAAGGCTTTTCATTTTATCATGTAGACTTCCTACTTTGCTGTATGGTTTCCTTTTATGTCTGTTAAACAGAAGGTTTGTGGCGATGTCAGCATACAGTTTCTTTCTTCATGACGTTGTATGAGGTCAGGTAGGTAAAGTTATGTACAATAAAAGCCGAGGTACTCCGCTTGCTTTTGCGTTATCAATCACTGGCGAATAAAGAAATACTTATTAGATCACCCCTTTACTCAGCAGAAAAGTACGTATCTGCATGATAAAAGCATTCCTTTTAATACATTTCCATTCAACGCTAAAGAATCATGACCGATACCCAGGGGCCCAACGTGTGTGGGTTGGAGTCATTTCTTTTTGTGTAATTATGTCTCAAATGAAATGTTATGTTGATGGGTTAGACTGTATAACATTTTCCCTCCTACGTCACCCGTGGGGCTCCGGGAAAGTGGTGTGAAAAGGTGAAATACACTAAAAAATCATTTACACTGTCATTTTTTATTATTTTTGCGTATAACTTGGTATATATACTCGTCTATGAAAGATTAACAACATAACAAACAATGTTATTATTTCAATCTTTGACCTCTGCCCAGGGGTTGGGTGTAAGTGTGTAAGAGGGGGTCAATTTGTTTTTAATTATGTCTCAAATGAACGTTTTGAAAAAGGGATTACAGTGTATAATAATATGTTTTTTCTGGTGTGTGTGTGTGTGTTCCTTTGTGTGTGTTTGCCTCTGTGGGTGTGTGTGTGTGTGTGTGTGTGTTAGAGGTGGGGGAGAGAGTTGTAAGGGGCGTCAAACGGTCCTGTATTCACAAAATTCAACTGCCGTGTCATTTTTCTATTTTTTTGTCAAACTTGGCAAATATACAAGAATACTCCTCTGAAAATACAAAGCATATCATACAATTTCAATTTTTTCACCTTAGAGGTATGCCCAGGTTGGGTGTGTGTTGGGGTGATGTTTGGGGGTTGGTTGGGGGCGGGTGAGATTTAAATTGGGTCAAATATCTAAAAAAATCTCAAGAAAATGTATTGATTTTGGAATATCAGTATTATTTGTTCCTGGGTCATCATGGGTGTCTGGGATATATAGAACATACAACTACCAACAAGTATAGAACATACAACTACCAACAAGTATAGAACATACAACTACAACAAGTATAGAACATACTACTACCAACAAGTATAGAACATACAACTACCAACAAGTATAGAACATACAACTACCAACAATTATAGAACATACAACTACCAACAAGTATAGAACATACAACTACAACAAGTATAGAACATACAACAACCAATAAGTATAGAACATACAACTACAACAAGTATGGAACATACAACTACCAACCAGTATAGAACATACAACTACATCAAGTATAGAACATACAACTACAACAAGTATAAAACATACAACTACTAACAAGTATAGAACATACAACTACCAACAAGTATAGAACATACAACTACAACAAGTATAGAATATACAACTACCAACAAGTATAGAACATACAACTACAACAAGTATAGAACATACAACTACCAACAAGTATAGAACATACAATTACCAACAAGTATAGAACATGCAACTACAACAAGTATAGAAAATACACTTACCAACAAGTATAGAATACAACTACCAACAAGTATAGAACATACAACTACCAACAAGTATAGAACATACATCTACCAACAAGTATAGAACATACAACTACAACAAGTATAGAACATCATCTACAACACAACGAGTATAGAACATACAACTACCAACACGTATAAAACATACAACTACAACAAGTATAGAACATACAACTACAACAAGTATAAAACATACAACTACTAACAAGTATAGAACATACAACTACCAACAAGTATAGAACATACAACTACAACAAGTATAGAACATACAACTACCAACAAGTATAGAACATACAACTACAACAAGTATAGAACATACAATTACCAACAAGTATAGAACATACAACTACAACAAGTATAGAAAATACAACTACCAACAAGTATAGAATACAACTACCAACACGTATAGAACAAACAACTACCAACACGTATAGAACATACATCTACCAACAAGTATAGAACATACAACTACAACAAGTATAGAACATACAACTACCAACAAGTATAGAACATAAAACTACCAACAAGTATAGAACATACAACTACCAACAAGTATATAACATACAACTACAACAATTATAGAACATACAACTACCAACAAGTATAGAACATACAACTACAAACAAGTATAGAACATACAACTACCAACAAGTATAGAACATACAACTACAAACAAGTATAGAACATACAACTACAAACAAGTATAGAACATACAATTACCAACAGGTATAGAACATACAACTACCAACAGGTATAGAACATACTACAACCAACAAGTATAGAACATACTACTACCAACAAGTATAGAACATACAACTACCAACAAGTATAGAACATACAACTACCAACAAGTATAGAACATATTACTACCAACAAGTATAGAACATACAACTTCCAACAAGTATAGAGCATACAACTACCAACAAGTATAGAGCATACAACTACCAACAAGTTTAGAACATACAACTACCAACAAGTATAGAACATACAACTACCAACAAGTATAGAACATACTACTACCAACAAGTATAGAACATACAACTACCAACAAGTATAGAACATAATACTACCAACACGTATAGAACATACAACTACCAACAAGTATAGAACATACAACTACCAACAAGTATAGAAAATACTACTACCAACAAGTATAGAACATACAACTACCAACAAGTATAGAACATACAACTACCAACAAGTATAGAACATAATACTACCAACAAGTATAGAACATACAACTACCAACAAGTATAGAACATACAACTACCAACAAGTATAGAACATACTACTACCAACACGTATAGAACATACAACTACCAACAAGTATAGAACATACTACTACCAACAAGTATAGAACATACAACTACCAACAAGTATGGAACATACAACTACCAACAAGTATAGAACATACAACTACCAACAAGTATAGAACATACAACTACCAACAAATATAGAACATACAACTACCAATAAGTATAGAACATACAACTACCAGCAAGGAAGAAATAACATACTTTTGCAGTTTTCTTCCGTTTCATAGTAGCCATCTTCACATGTACATTTACCATTGTAACATTTGGCTTTGTCGGTAACACACAAGTGTTTTTTGTTACATTTTCCATCCAAATATCTATCTGAAAATATTATCATAGACGAATATATACATAGCATCAACTAAACTTACACTTTAATATGTACTACTTGTTTTAAATATGTGTTATTATTCATTCGATCGTAGTTGGAATAGAACAATTAAGTCTCAGATATAACCATATCGATATATACGTACATATCTTACAAGAGCTGTCATGGGGCTGACGAGGCCAAATGGATATAACGATGTACCTGAAACCAGAGGGCCATTGTTTCATGCCGAATCCGTATTTTCTTCGGTAATATACACTTCCACTGAACCTCGTCCGTCGGATGAGGATGTTAACTGTGCGGTCCTGTGTATCGGAGTCTATCCCCAAGTACGTTTAAGAACCAAAGTAATAGATCTATTCGTTAGTATGTGTAGGGCAGGTTGCTATGTTTTCTTTATATCTCTCTGGTGCGGCTATAGATAACCGACACTGTATAGATGAGTCGTTAATCAACATTCAGTTAAAACAGTCTATTAAATCATTTTAGAATTATTTATTTTTTAGAATTTTGTTATTGTTGGTTTCAAAAAACTCATTACTCAATGAGTGATACAAACAGTCTTAATCTGTTTCTCACAGCAATTAAAAGGCTCATTCTGTTCTGAGAACACACTGAGTTCATCAGAATAGCATATGACGTGATGTCATAGCATGACGTGATGTCATAATACCACGGTGACGTGACATCATAATACCAGTGTGTGATGTCATAATACCAGAAAGTGGTGTCATGATAGAAGCAACCAAAGGAAAACAAAAATGAAGCATTCTGATTCGTTCAGTGATAAAAATTGGACCAATGAAACCAGTTAAGTTAAAGCTCATTACATTCTCAGAACACACTGAGGTTTTACTGGACATTGAGTAATGAGGTACTTGAAACCCAGAAACACAAAATTCTAATAATAAAATAATTCTAAAATTATTTAATAGACTGTTTTAAATGAATTAAATGCCAGAGAACAACGCAGATATTCAGATAATGTTCGGCTACGATCTGATATGGCTTGTTTGTGGGTTTGGACATCATACTTTAGTGGTGAATGATTGTGTTGGAGTTGATATTGAAATACATTAAGCCCCCCCCCCCACCCCACCCCCACTCCCCGCCCCGTCGCTCCATATTATATGTCATCAATTCATTGCTTAATGCTGATTTTCTTCCGACATTAAGCCACCTTCTCGACCCTTTGCTTCAGGAGTAGTAAATAGCTCGCTGCTGTCTTGTGGCGGTGATAGGCCGACGTTCACTAAAAGAATGTATGATGTAGACAGAAATATGCTGGTTCTTCGTCTGGCACATTTGAAGTATGCTGTGGCCAGTAGCCTAGTAGCGGCATTGATTAGCTCATCCTGAAATACTATGGGAAGGCTTTGTCACCACACTAGACAAAATGGATGATAGATCAGCAAAGTCCCAGAAACAGTACGGTCTAAGGGCGGAAAAGGGAAAGATCAGGCGATCTGCGGGTGAACAGCGAGAATTATCCTAGAAACGAAGTATACAGCGAAGTTTTCAACAGAAAATATATCACGACCGACATCATAATGTAATAGAGACAACAGCAAAGTTGACGAAAGACGGAGTGAGAGAAAGCGAAAGAAAGGAGCAAATAAAGGGATTAATAATGCGGATTTAGCTATTGTAGGATGAAGATGCTGAAAGTAAATGAGTATACTGCTACTGCTGCTGCTGCTGCTGCTACTGCTACTACTACTACTACTACTACTAATTTCAATAGTTATAATAATCAATAAAATTAATAATGATGTTGATGATCATTTCATTTAAAAACTATAAACAAGTTCAATTTTGAGATGAAGCATTAATTCACCTGATATGGATGAGGGTTCTCAACATATTAAACTATTTGTCATTAACTTGTTGTTAACAGCTTTATATCTTACACCACAACATACTTTCACGAGTTTCGTATGCGATCTATGATTTTTCGATCTATTCTATTTAATTTCCTTCCAAATATATAGAAATTATTTACATTTTCCTTATTAATTTCCTTCCAATTTCAAGTTGATTTTCATTCGTATGCATCCCCTTTATAATTGGTTGGTAACATTAGCGGGATTAACGTTGTCCACATTTAAAAAACATACAATATAACTAACATGATCTATTTTCACACTTCCAAAACATTGTTATTTAAAAGCAAAAACAAGCCCATTTTACCAAGTATTTGTTTCCAATTAGACACGTCACCTTACTGTTCACACATTTTCGTAAAAAAACAATCATTTTGAAAATGTTGACACGCCGCCTTATAGCTCCTTATAAAGCAGCGTCATTTCCAAAATTGACATATTCCATAGGAAAATTGTCCTTTTGAAAATGTGGACATTAGGGTTTTGTCCACATGGCAACTTATCACATTTTTTCCAGAGGGAAGTGTTCTTTCTGAATATGTAGGCAGCTTGCCTTATACAGCCGAGCCCACATTTTGAAAACGTATGTATTTCCTAATAAACGTGTTCCTTTGAAATTGTAGACACGTCACCTTATAGAATATATCCCCGCCAAGTTGTATTCTCTAACAAACATGGCAACATTAATAGGCAATAAATCACATCACCATAGAAGTCAGTTGAGAAAGTCTTTGTCGCAGAAGCTTCAGTTCTTAACTTACTTTTATATTTTAATAGTAGATCAGGTTTACGATAATAAAATTGGCAAAGGTTTTTCGAAGTTATGGTAACGGTAGCGCTAATGGAGTAGCGTCTTAGTTAGACAAATATCTTGAACACGACTACAAGCACTAGCAAAACCCATAAGCAATAGTTCGGGGAACATCCCATCTAAGTGGAGATAATTAAAAATATAAAAAAGTGCCTTGTCAACATTTTGAAAAATCACACTTGCTCTAGAATGTGATTGTGGAAATATGTGGACACATCACCTTATAAAGCCTTGCCCACATTCTGAAAGTTGTAAATGTGTGTGAAATGGAAAGTATATTTTGGGGAAAGACATTTTGTTTGTGATGTCACATGTATTTTATGTTTCTAATTAACAGTGTAATAAATTTTTTTTTAAATGTGGATGCATTTCATCTCAGAAGTTAAACGTTTCTCACGCAACTCTAGTTACTTAAAATGCTGTACTACAATTGTGCATTAGAATAGCCAAATGCGATTAGCTCATACATTGACCCTTGGTTCAATTCCATGAATGTATGAACTGGATTGATAATAGTGGCAACGGGATATCAAACGTTATTATTATACAATTATAAAAGCATGTCTGCCTATCTATGTATCTGTTGTTTTGTTAAATTCTTATATTGTTACCAAATGAACCCGAAGAACGCTTAAATGCGAAGTACAGGATGAGGACTTAACAGTTTATATAAAACAAACAACAGTAAACGGAATCATTCGAAAACAACGAACATAAGAGAAGCAAAAAGCAGGAAAGGAAAATGACCGTTAGAAATTGCCACGGATCTGATCGCTTCCCCGGGCGATATTTCACGCGAGGTAAATATCAAGGATGCAACACGATGTCACAATAGAAATACGGGGATACCACCATCAGCAAAGATATCGTTTGAAACCGTTAATCAAAAGTTGGAGGTCCTGCGGGCAAAGAAAAAATACAAGATAATCATTTCTACAAAAATGTGTATTTGCGCAGCAGTAAAAATCATACGGAGCATTCTGGAACTGAATGCAAATTCATTGCTCTCCGAATTACCAAACGGAAACCAGTTCCGTGTGACTGCGAACGGACTTATCGTCAAGAAGCATAACTCCAATGACAACAATGCTAGAGCGCGTCGCTCATCCGTGACCAGTGATCATGACTAATCCAACTTCCGGTATATAGAGAAATCGATATAAATGTTTCAAGCTGGACTGAATCTAACCATCAATTAAGATCGAGTGCGTGTTGAATGTATTAACTCAGACATTATATGCATTATTGAAACCCACCTGAAGAATACACAAACTATTACTCTTTAAGGCTACTATTTCTTTGCACACAATCGCCAACATATTCATATAGATGCATCGAAAGGATCCGGAGGTGTTAGTATTTTTGTTCGTGATAGTGTTTGTGACAACTTTAATATCAGTGTCATAGATCGTGCATACGAAGGGATATTAGGTATTTCACTTGTTTCGAAAGAAACTGATTATGGCATAGTAATTTACTCTGTATACCTACCACCTGAAAATTCTCCATGAGGACGCAATGCAACAGACTTCTATGCTCATTTATTGGGACAAATATATTTATTGTCAGATATTGATGTTATTTTTGTTCGTGGAGATTTAAATTCACGCATAGGCGAAATGTCAGAGACAATTTGTAATATTGATAGCATTCCCCCAGGGTGTGTTCTTGACAAAACTGTGAACCAACATGGTCATACATTTATTGACTTCTTGAATGATTCTAAAATGTGTGTACTAAACGGTCGATTTGGAACAGAATCAGACAATTTCACGTCTGTATCATCTAAATGTAAATCAGTCGTTGATTATATTTGTGTTCCTCATGACTGTTTAGAAAACTGTGTAACATTTGAAGTTATTTCCCCTTCGTCAATTATTGATACATATAATATGCACTCCCTTCTCGGAGCACGGAGTAAGCTAACCGAAATATCTTACGTTTTACCTACCGTTATAAAACAGTTGTGGTTAATGATTACGATGATAATGCCCGTAAGCCATCACGACTCCCTTTCAATACAAAGATATTTAAATTAAAACGAATCCCAGATAATTTTCTTAATTCAGACTTGGCCGAAACGGCATTCATGAGTTTAATTCGCAGTATTGAGCTTTGTAGATAAAACCAAACAAATGTTGACATTCTATATGATGAATTTTGTCAAAAAACTTATAAATGAAATGAACAGCAATATTCCCTCTTTTGATTGTTCAAAAAAAAACGCATAAGCGCTATAAAACGTGCAAACCCTATTGGAATGATAATTTGGAAACTATGTGGAACGATTTACATAAAAAAAGAGAGAGTTTATTCAGTTTCATGGTAATTGACATACATGGAATCGTCTAAGAGATGCATATATGAACTCGAGAAATATTTTTTGACCATACCTTAAGGACGGTGGATAGACAATATAAACGTTCCTTATCGATCGATATTGAGGCGGCGTGCACAAAAAATCCAAATGCTATAAATGGTCAAATGACTTCCAAAACTTGTATAATCCGAATGAAAATAATGTCAGTTTTGATAATCAGTTTTACGGAGATATTTTAAATCAAAACAATTTTTGGAGGATCACATGTTGGATCCACTATTTGAAGAAAATCGATCTCTCAATAAGCTGAACATGCTTGAAGAAGTTGAGTGTGTTGTTAATAGAGCCACAAGGGGTAAACGTATAGGATTCGATAAAATTCCTATGAGGTCTTGAAGTTTCCGATCATAGTTGACGTTTTACATGCTCTTGTTTCGGGACTGGCATTATACGAAGCATATGGTGAAAACAATGATAACAACTATACCCAAATACTAAAGATAAACGAATACATTTGAACTTCCGTGGCATCAGCTTGATATCAGTAGTAAATAAGCTCTATTCCTAAACAACAGATTTTTAAAGTATCTTGAAGATGAAGGTAAATTAGCCGAGGAGCAAAATGAATTTCGCCCGAAAACGGTCCTGCGAAGATCACGTACGCTTATTCGAAATAGACTTTCACAAAAAAAGGAAACATTTGCAACTTTTATCGACTTACAGAAGGCGTTCGATTTTATCAATAGAAATGTTCTACTATTCAAATTATTATCAAATGGTATTAACGGTAAATTTTATAATTCGTAAAAAGCGCTATTATCTGACACCTCCGCATGTGTTAAATTGAACGGCTTTCTATCTGACTGGTTCCCTGCACTGTCTGGGGTACGTCAGGGTGACAGTAGCTTGCCGACAGTCTTGGCATATTTTATCAATGACCTTATTGAATTCACTTAACATAGGTACAAATATTTGTTGTTTACTGTATTTTGTAGTCGCCGCGTGGTACCCCTTACGTAAAGAAATGCACACACGATAAACAGATATAGCTGTTTTTTAAATATATTACGTGCATTACGTTTATAAATCATTGTGCTTTCAAATGATGGGATTTTTTTAAACTTTTGACTAAATTCTAGGACATTTCCCGTTCGAAAACGGTAAAATTCGTCGTAAAAGATAGGCACCACCAGAGGGCGCTATTTAGGAATCCGATGTTTATTTTAAGCAATTTAAAATTAGTACTGATGGAAAGCAGAAACAATAACCTACATACAGGGAAAACATTGTCACAATATACGCGATTTTGATTATTCCCGAGTAACCCCGCCAGCTAGCTTAAATGGCGTCTAATGATTAATTACTCTAAATAAAATGTTATGCATTTTAGAAACAAAGGCAAACCTCGCAGTGAATTTGAATTCAAATTGGGAAATCAAACTGTTGAATTTACGTCTGTCTATAGATACCTTGGAGTGCATCTATATGAACATTTTGATTGTGTACAGACTGCAGAAATACTGTCACAAGCGGACGGTAGAGCATTGGGGGCTATTATTTAAAAAATACAGAACCAGGAAGATGTTGGTTATAAAACGTATACTAATACATTTCTCATGTGTGATACCCGTTCTGGATTATTGTTCCTCTGTATGGGGTTTCAAAAGTTTCATTAAAATTGACATGATTCAAAACCGAGCTATTCGATATTGTTTGGGTGTGCATAGATTTTGTCCAATTTTAGCGTTTACTGGCGATATGGGTTGGGTAATCTCTACGCATAGGCGTTGAGTCAACATGTTAAGATTGTGAAATCGTCTAGTAAATATGAATAATACTAAACTAACCAAATATAGATATAAAAATCGAACAGAAAAAGCATCATTCAAGGAAGACAGTCAACCACAAATACACACAGAAACAATACAATTTTCTCTTTCTCTCTTTTATTTAAAATGCAGCTTTCACAGAAAGTCATATTTGAATATGATTTTAACTGTAATGGTAATACGTGGTGTTCCGAAATCAAGAATATCTTAGAGCAAGTGAACCTACTACATCATTTTCATTCAAAGACTCCCGTTGTTTTAAAAGAAATCTGGACGTGTTTGTTAAAAAACATATAACATAGACTAGACTGTAAAAATACAAACTGTCCCACAATTACGAACTTATATTCAGTTTAAACACGAATATAAAGCCGAACCGTATGTATTGTTTAGTTTAACAAAAAATGAGAGATCACAATTTAGATGTGGAATCTTACCTCTAAGAGTAGAGACTGGGCGATATGTTGATCCTAATGTAATTGATAGGAAATGTAAAATGTGTTCTCAAAATGATATAGAAGATTAAAATACATTTTTTGTTAAAATGTTCAAAATATGAAGACCTTAGGCAACATTTTTAATTAAGGCTTATGAGACACAGAGTAATCTTCACTCTTTATCAGACTTACAAAAGTAGCATACGTGCTTAACAATCATTATGCGTATATTGCAAGATTCATTGTATGTACTGTGTTACGCAGAAAACTGAGTCTTTACGACTGAACAAATATATAACCACAATGTAAATGTTCTGTGTTGTATACGTACACCATTTCATTGTAAACATATAGTGTTTACATTGTCATTATGCGTGTGTGTGTGTGCGTTCGTATGTACAAATGAGCGTAATTGTGTGCGTGCGTACGTATGAATATGTGTATGTATATGTGCGTAAAATAGGGCTTTCTGTTGCAATAAGGAAAACGGATTTCTGTTTAGACAGAGAGCCGGAGCGTTTGGTACTCTCAGTACTCTGACAGGGCTAAGGAGACGATTATGCACTCAACTCTTTGTGAAGCTGGCAAATTAGCAAATCGGGGACCAATATCCCTTGTCATTGATATCCCTCTGGGGAGGTATTGAAGACAGTCGCCATTTTTCTGCGGGAGAGTCAGGTCTGTCAACCGTTTTTCCCTAACCTCCCCACCACCCACCGTCATAGTGTGCGTCTGTCGTTGCTTGCAAAAGCGGAACTATAAATGCCTTCTGATACCTCAACGCCTTGTTTCTCTGTCTGCAAACGTCCTTGAAATATATTTCATTTTTCTTACCTAGTCATTTAATTGTATCTTATGCTAGCCATGTATGTGTAATTATGTTCATCATTATGTGTGTATTTATGTTCATCCAACTTATTGGCATTACCGTTTATAAAGTTGTATAACTTTGATATATGAGTTACACTTTCAATTCAAAGTAAAATAAATTCCGTCTGACTTTTCCAAGTCAAGTCAGACATGTACAAAACTATACTATAGTTCTTAGTGCCTTGCTTTCCACTTTGACAATAATGAACTTAGGTTACCTACACTTTGTACGGCCGAAAACGAAACATACATTGTATATACGCGTATA